>SRMA01026496.1:9962-88345 GCA_007224835.1 Danionella cerebrum | reverse complement strand
TTTAGTTAACTGTTAACATGTAACAATTTACAATGCAATAAACATTTAACAAACAGAAAATGTTTTAGAAATGCATTGTAAAGAAACTAAAAAACAAGACAAACATTAAACATTAAACATATAAACATTTTGGCTGAAATGGCAGCTTTATTTTTTTAACTAAATATTGAAAATAGATGTTATATATTATGGTAATTGTTACATTAACAATGCAATAGTCTTACTTGTTTTTAACAAATAAAAAGGTTTTTCCTGAAAACCAAAAAAATGAAAGTCTTGAATTGTGGGAAAAAAAGAATTTAAAAAATCCCATTCAAATCTAAACAGAATCCCATTCAAAGTCTGCAAGTTTTCTGAGAAGAGACGACACGTGTGTGTTTATGGTACTGTTTTTTTTGTGCACAACATGCCCAGTCTTCTTATATGTAACCTTTCCTTTCTTGGCCTTGGAGCCACGTTCAGGATTGATGTCTAGAAAGCGTCTACAAGACAGAAAAGAAATGTAAATATTGTGAAATTCTAAATTCTACATACATATATATAAACATAGGCACAAAATTAGTTGTTCCAATTTAGCATACTTAAAGTATACTTAGTATACTCAACGTATAATTGTAAGGTATTTTATTAAGTGCATAATATGTAAATGTATTTGTAGTATACTTAGAATAAAATAAATGTTTTTCCAATCAATTTTAGTTTATTTATTTTTCACAAGGGTAGGCCTGAAGAAAAATGTGGTTAACTTTTAAATTAGTTAATTTAAACAGTGCAAGATATATACAAATATACAAATGCAGTACCAAATACAGCTTCTTTACAAATACTGTTTAAAATAGATACAAATAGCAAAAATGTTACCTTTGAACAACTCAAGCTCAAGGGTGCAAGCAGCCTCTTCTTGATACTGGAGGTTGAAATTATAGAATGTGGAAAACAGTGCTGCAAGGCCAGAGACAAAGTTGGGCTGTGCTCCTTCACACACAACGTGACCTTCCATGCTCAACATCCAGCGCCGGTTGCTTAGAGATTGACCTGAAAAAGAAAATAACATATATTTAAGATAAAAGCAAAGTATTGGGGGTTCCAGTGTAATTCTTTTAGTTCTGTATACAGTCAGGTCCATAAATATTGGGACATCAGTACAATTCTAACATTTTTGGCTCTATAGACCACCACAATGGATTTCATATGTGCTTTAACTGGAGACTGTCAGCTTTAATTTGGGGGTATTTACATACAAATCAGGTGAATGGTTGTTCAAGAATGAACAAATGTTCCAAATGTTCCAGAATGGTCTAGAGTTCATTTCAAGTGTGCTATTTGCATTTGGAATCTGTTGCTGTTAACTCTCAAGATGAGATCCAAAGAGCTGTCACTATTACTGTTTGTCCCTTAACAAGTGGGAGGCAGATATGCAAACTGTTGTAATTCCTTCAATGTTCACCTGATTTATAAAGCACTATGATAACACTGTTTCAAAAGCACGATCACAAAATTGACAATACAGCATTGTTAACGTCCTACACGTGAAACACTTACATTAGTGTTGGATCTACACTGGATCTATTATTTTGCCTGAAATGGAAAAAAAATGGTTTAGCGTGTCACTTTTACAACAAGATACTGAAAGAGACAATCCACAAAGACATTTAGTAAATATTTTAATACATTTCCTGTTTCAGTTGGTTTTTATTATTAGATTCAACATTTAAATCAACGATTGAAGCATCAAGTGCAATATGTGGCTGATTTAGGCTACATGTTCAGTCCTTAGTCATGTAACATATAAGATATAATTCGGTTTAACAGAACAATTTATCAGAATGGCATTGTAAATGTTGAATTATGTGAAATACTAAAGTTACGTGGTGAAGAGTTAATAGAGTGAACTATTAGATCAGGATTTTGTTAAAAGTTTAACGTGGGAGCAATGTAGAAGCAAATGAAAAACAACATTAACTACCGTATCAATAATCAGCGAAAAATTATCCATTTTTATCCACTCTTAAGTCAGTTTACGATTGTCGCAGGTTCAATTTAGATTATTCATTTGATTGTTTCTCCGTATTGCTCCGTATCCGTGGTGCAATGTCGCCCGTGCAATGTGCCTCACAGAATATGTTAACGCTTACCCGGCCAAATTCAAAATTCCGTAATTTGACACCAACTGCACCAGCATTCAAATCCTTAATACTTGAACGAATTTACAGGTCTTGTTATTTAAGATGACAAATTATTTAACTTACCCGTGTTCCTTGTGCAGTGTCGTCCATTTTGATGCTCCACAAGTAGCCAACGCTTAAAAAAGTGATTCAAAGCTCACCCAACAGTTACTCAAATATTGTGATTTATCAAATCCAAGTCGATGTGATGCCAAATGAAAAATGATGTTGCTTTAGTGGAAGCGACCATCTGCCCAATTCAAATATTAACTTGAAATATGAGCGCGAAAGAAATGTAGTCCCACAATGCAATGCATTTTACAGAATAATGCTGTATTTGGTATTTCCCTGTCTGAAAACAGAACACCACTGTATATTTACAGACATTCTGTAAAAGATACAGAATGTTACTGCTTTATGAAAATACAGAATAATACTGTAAGAAAATCCCTGTAAATTTACAGTAAAGTTTTACAGTGAAGTTACAGTTAAATATTCGGTAACTAATGTCACAGTCTGCGATGGACTGGCGACCTGTCCAGGGTGTACCCCCGCCTCTCGCCCAATGTGCGCTGGAGATAGGCACCGGCAGTGACCCCAAAAGGGAATAACCAGGTTGGAAAATGAATGAATGAATAAATAATGTCACAGTAACTACTTAGTAACTACACAGTAACCCTTAACTATCAGTAACTAATAAATATATATGTAGTACCCTCGCCGCTTCCTGATGAGGGGAAATAAAACACATTCAACAAAGAAATCACAAGAGACGGAGCTGCTGCGTTCTTTCTTGGTGTTGTGTATTAAGTGAGCAGTGCCCCCTCCCCTCCTAGGTGAGTACTCAGATAGACAGGCAATTGTAATCGAGCGATGATCATTTGATCCGGCATTAACAAAATCTCGAAAACAAGATAAACAAAATTATACAACCCTTTTCGGTTTTTTAAGCATGTAAGGTCCAGAATAAAAGTACTATTTGACTTTTCATTTATATGTATATTTTCTTTTAAAATATAACCACAACATATACATAACTCCTAAGTAACTACCATTAACGAATTATTAACTACTGTTATCTCTAAAATATCAGTAACTATTGTATTATTACAAATGTAATATGCTGGGATTCAAATAAATAGTTAAAATAAAAGAATAAAAAAAAATACTCAAGTATGCAAGTATTTTTTTTTAAAATTATCAGATTTCTAGAAAACATTAAAGATTTTTGATATAATTTGTATTTAAATAAAAGTCATGTGGCACTTCTTAAAACAAAAAATGAAATCTCCCATTTATCATGTTGTTTTAATGCAAACAAACACACACCTCTGAAAATAAAGACGTGGGAGCAGAGAAGGATCTGATGCAGTTTAAATGTCAGTAATCAAACAAAAACTAAATACGAATGTGGTGATGTGCTGATTGGGAACATGTGGACACAATCGGGGAATAACATATAAAAGGCTAGACCGTCTTGAGCACTTTACACGCTCCATTAGGATTAGTGGTGACGTCATCTCGGTGTGTCGCTATTCACCATTAGCAGGTAAGGGCTGCGCTTGCGGCTTTCCCTCTCGCCGATCAAGTTTATGGTGATAATTTATTTTGGGTATTTCTTTAGACCGCAACTGCGAGGACACATTAGCTGGCGTGCAGGAGCGCAAAGCTCAGGGATTTACCGGTATGTGAACCATCTTTGCGTGTTGCTTTCACTTGCTGGTATACTCACCTGGTGTTGTGCTTCGCAGCTCTCGAGTACTGAGTGCTGCAGCAGGCTCAAAAGGATGTATCTCACGCATGTAGAAAACAGTAATCGACCAGCTTGAGCGTCCTAATACTGCCGGCTCTCAGCTGATCGCCTGTCAGGCTGTCGCATTCATCTGCGCAGCCGGAGTTGCTGGATGCTCGTGTATCCCTCCGACCAATCCAGGTTAATCTTGTGGGTTTCTCTTCCGCCCGACGCCCTCAAAAAGACAGCGCTAACTGGATGACCACACCGCTGCCGTTGAGGACCGCATCATTGACTGGGTCAGCTCGTTCCTTTTTCACTCTCTTGTACAAGTACATTAAGAAATAAAATTGAACCTCCACTTCCATCCCTGGCCCTGCTTGTGGACTCGGCAGTGCCACTTACAGCTTAAAGGCTCTTTTAACCTGCGATTAGTACGGAAGTCTTCTGCTTAATTTGTTTAAGATTTCGTTTGTATTTTGGGTTGTTTAATATTGAACCAGTGCTGGCACAGGATTTGTTATCATTTTGCATTTAGATATTCCTAAGTTTGCTTATTCAATTCATTTGCCATTGCTTCTTATTATTGTTTTGTATTTTTATTTTTTTTCCTTTTCTCCTAGAGCCAAGCAGCAGTATCTTGTGTGTGTGTGTGTGTGTGTGTGTGTGCGCGCAACCGGACGCAGTGTCACTACGGGTGTTGTGTGCTGTGTGTGGGGTGAGTTCACGTGTGCTTGCTGTGTTGCTCGTCATCGCTGGCTGCTGTGGCTCCTGGAGAAAAGGGGTGGAGTTTTCAGAAGACTATTGTTTGTGATGTGTTTTCTTTTTTTCCATTCCATAAATGAATTTTTAACTGGTTTTAACGGAGATTATAATAAAAAAACTGTTTTATACCATGAATTGACCCTGGTCCATGCCTCTGACACTGCTGAACCTGCGTGCTTTAAATTGTATGTGTGGGAGTGAGTTTTAGGGTCCCTAGTTCCCTTAATGCTAGGGTGGCGTTATCGGTACAACACTAAAACAAAGGTTCCTGGGCTCTGGAGATGAGCGGCCCTGTCCCAATTTGCAGTTTCTCGCTCATTGTGGAACAGTGGTAGCTCTCCTCCCCCGGAGTTCAGGTCATTTCTGGCTTTTTCTCTCTCTCTTGCTCTCTCTTCTTTTCTCTCCAATCCACAACTCACTCCCTGACTGGCCTTGGTACTTAGGTTCGTTGATCTGCCCTTATCCAAGGCCTAGTCCCAACCTCAACCCAGCTCCTTCTGGTACGGCCCGGCGACACAAATAATTCAACTGGAGAGAAAACTGAAAGAAACAGGTACACAGTGTGGTAACCAGGATAAGGTGGAAAGTGCACAAAGGAAAACAGGATCAGGTGGAGATTAAATAAAGAACTAATTAAATACAGTGTACTGGGAAACACATAGTCTGTCAGCTATTAAAACATTACTCACATGATTGTCTTCTGCTGTTTCACTTTCTCTTTTATTTTCATCTTGGTTTATCTGATGTCTTACCTGAGAAACCACACATCCTGAATCCAGTTTTTGATCGGTTTGTGCAAAGACAACTGTTTTGAGCACAGATCTACGTAAGAGCTCATTCCAAACGATAAGATCTGTATGGTCACCAATCCATTATTTGAGTAAAGGGTTTAGGACCAGGATTCTCAGGGAAGTCGCTTTTAACATCCATTGGTTCTTTTTCAAGCATTATTGTGCTTTTTTTTGTTTTGCTTTAATGGAACAATAAATGTCACTTTCATCTTCTTTATGAAGCAGGGACACAATGTGCTATGCTTTTTGAACATTAGAGAAAAGAGTAGAGCCCACTAGAGAAAGAGTAGTGGAAGCTAGGCTAACAAGGGAAGGTGATATTTGTGAGCAGCAGTATGGCTTCATGCCCAGGAAGAGCACTTCTGATGCAATTTTCTGAGAATGTTAATGGAGAAGTACAGAGATTGGCAGAAAGAGCTGCACTGCGTATTTGTGGATTTAGAAAAAGCATATGACAGGGTGCCGTGAGAGAAGCTATGGTCCTGTATGAGGATGTCAGGAGTGGCAGAGAAGTACATCAGAGTAGTTCAGGATATGTACCAGAGGAGTAAGACAGCAGTGAGATGTGCTGTAAGGTGGATGTGGGGCTACATCAAGGATCAGCTTTGAGTCCGTTCTTGTTTGCTATGGTGATGGACAGGTTGACAGATGAGGTCAGACAGGAATCTCCGTGGACAATGATGTTAGCAGATGACATTGTGATCTGTAGTGAGAGCAGAGAGCAGGTGGAGGAACACCTGGAAAGTTGGAGGTCAGCTCTAGAAAGAAGAGGAATGAAAGTCAGTCGCAGCAAGACAGAATACATGTGTTTGAACGAGAGGGAGGGAAATAGAACAGTGAGGTTACAGGGGGCTGAGGTCAAGAAGGTGCAGGAGTTTAGGTATTTGGGGTCAACAGTCCAGTGCGACGGGGAGTGTGGAAAAGAGGTGAAGAGACGAGTGCAGGCAGGTTGGAGTGGATGGAGAAAAGTGTCAGGGGTGTTGTGTGACAGAAAAGTGCAGCAAGAATCAAAGGAAAGGTGTACAGAACAGTAGTGAGACCAGCTATGATGTATGGGTTGGAGACTGTGGCAGTGAGGAAGAGATGGAAGTAGCAGAGATGAGGATGTTGAGGTTCAGTTTAGGAGTGACGAGGATGGACAAGATTAGGAACGAGCACATCAGAGGGACAGCTCAGGTTGGTTGTTTTGGAGACAAAGTCAGAGAGGCCAGATTGAGATGGTTTGGACATGTGCAGAGGAGGGATAGTGGTTATATTGGTAGAAGGATGTTGGAGATGGAGATGCTAGACAAGAGGTCAAGAGGAAGGCCAAAGACGAGATATATGGATGTGCTGAAAGAGGTCATGAAGTTTGTTGGTGCAAGAGTAGAGGATACTGAGGACCGAGTTAGGTGGAAACCGATGATTCGCTGTGGCGACCCCTAAACTGGGAACTGGCGAAAGGAAAAGAAGAAGATTCAATGTTATTTTACCGATTGTTATTTTACCGATTGTTATTATAACCCTTTCAATTGCAAATGTTTTATTGACTTCTAACCACTAAGCCGGAGCGTCAGTGTGCCTGCTATGCAAAGACACTGAAAATACCTGAGAAGGGCAGGGCTCTAGAGTGCGACCAATTTGGTCGCATATGCGACCTAATTTCTCAATGGTGCGACTAAAAAAAAAATCAAAGGTCGCACCGGTGCGACCCGTCGTTCGATGGGAAAAAAACGAAACTCCGCGAGTCTCCCTGTTGTTCAACAACAGACACATATCGTGGTCTAAACCAATCAGAGATAGTGAAGAGCGTATCCTGTCCCACCCCCCCTCTGATTGGCCGTGGTCCAGATATTCCTGTATGTGTGTGAACGTACGTTTGAAAATGCATGTGATGCAGTCAGACAGAGAGAGGTGAGTCCATCAGGTAAACAGTGGATGTAGCCGCGGATTACGAGAGAAGATGAAAAGAACGATTGACAGATTTTCATTAAGAAAGATAAGTTAGGGCCTGATCGTGAAAATCATAACCAATGCTCTGACACGGAGCCATCAACCTCCCCTGTGACTGGCTCTAATACATTTAGAATTGAAACTATAAACTTCAGAATTTTTCTATAAAACACATAACATGCCGCGATAAATGCACTGCTCAAGTGTCCCCTCTCCCCGCTGCCTTTCAGCGGCAGGCAGCAGCAAACAGATCATCAGACGAGGCCGAGATGAGAATTAAGTTTTACGTTGCCTACAATATTGCAAAAGAAGAACTCCCCTTCACTAAATTCAAGTCCGAAATAACTCTTATGAAGAAAAATGGCTTGAATGTTAACCCGACGTACAGCAATGATGTCGCGCGCACCCAATTTATAGAAGTCATCGCAGATACATTGAAAAATAAAAGACGTCTGTGCAAATTGCGAACAGTGCGGAGATGGAATTCCTGATCGACGGAGACACATATATCGCCACAAAGGAATTCGTCATTGTGTACGGTTGCATCTTGCGGAAAGGAAGACCGGTGAATATATTATTGAACACAGTGAGGTCGAGCATGCTCATGCCCAAGGTAAGCCATGTCATGTTATGGAGCCTATGTCAATAATATACCGTCTCGTTACTGCATTAACCATAATATTCTGATACTTAAAAATGAAAAAATAAATAAATAGGCTGCATTATAAACTCTTGATCTGGGTAGTAAATGGTATTATCGTTTTTATTTGTTTAATTAGGAATTAATGCTGCTTCAAAGAAAGCATTTGCTGCTCTTGGGGACCAAAATCAGTTTAAAGTTTAAATTTCAGCTCAGTAAAGCACTTTAAACACTTTTTCAGTAAGTTTTCGTTACCTTTCTCTGTAGAATTGTGCTTCAAATAAAGAACTTTATATTGACCAGGTTGTTAGTTAATCATTTACAAGTCAATATTGTCTATATGGACAGTGATTTAAAAAAAAATAAATGAATAGATAACTAAAAAAAGTGAACTTGTGAAAATGGGGTGTTAAATGTGATGCGGTTGAAAATTTGGGTGCACCTAACTTTGATTTGCACCTGACTTCAGATTGTCTCGGCTCCCAGCCCAGATCAGTTGCCCCATGGCGAGCATCAAACTGTCGGAGAAAAGTTACCTGTGCTCCATTTTAGACTACATTTCAGGTGTCAGGATTGTAAAATGAAAACACAGGCACACACTTTCAGTTTTGGATTTCCAAAGAGATTAATTTATTTTATTTAAGAATACATTTATTTATTTTATAATATTTTGATGTATATAAATATTACTTTTAATCAAGAATTCTTGCATTTGTGTTTTTAAGTCCATGGCTGTGACCATAAGAACATAAGTATATGTTACTTCCTTCAGAAATAATCTTTCTACAAAATTTTCGGAAAAGGTGGGAAGGTCGGAACAAAATAATTAGTTTCAGAATAATTTCTCTGTCAACATGGACACAAATGATGACACAGCTACAGTCCAATGAAAGAGCTGAATGAAGTCCTGCCTTTAAAACCTGTTGACAGAGAGAGAGAGAGAGAGAGAGAGAGAGAGAGAGAGAGAGAGAGAGAGACATTCTTGTACGAGTACATGGAATCGTGATCTTGGCTTTGAACATCGAAGGTAAATTTCAATCTTTTTAGTTTTTTAGCATTAAACAGATTTGACTCAGCTGCTGTTCATGCAACAAGAATATTAGGTAATATTATTATTAAAATATTATATTTTTATATATTATATTTTAATAATATTATATTTTAAATAACATTATCCCAACACGAAAAAGACACTGACACTGGTGATTTTCAAATATATGATTGTTACAAACAATGTATATATTGTGGGTGAAATTAACATAAACATCAGGTTAGAAAATGGTTGTTTGATCATAATCTAAATGTTTTTAAAAAAAAAATAAAATAAAAATATTGTTTTTAATATTTTTGTGGTATTGTTTTTTTAAGATGGCTTAGTGTCTGGACAAGAAAAAATTTAACTGTTCTACTTCACTTCCCAGTGAGAATAGCTGCAATGCTGAAGAGTGAAGAGGAACTCAAAAGGTTTGGTACACTGCCAGTACAGTAGCTGAAATATAGAAATATATAAAAATTGCATTTGGAAACAGATAATGGAAGCAAGGACTTATATACAATAAGAAACTGGATAAAAAACTATTTATTACTAATTAATGCAATATTTAAAAATTTGCACATACTGTTCCTCATACTTGGTGAGGCCAATAAATATGAGAGTGTGGGAATTTTGCAGAAGAAGTACTTTACTTCTATACTATACAGTATGTGAAAAGCAGTTTGCAAGTCAAGAACAGCGGTACCTCGAGATACGATTGCTCCGAGTTACGAAATGTTCGAGATACGAAATGTCTTGCAGGAAATATTTTCCTTTGAGATAAGGAAAAAAATCCAAGATACGAAAAACACAAACAGTTCTGCTCTATTATCCGCTTATTAAGTCAGACGTTGCACTGCGCTTCCGGGTCCTGGCGCTCCATTCTCCCATTGCAGACAGTGCTAAAAGGGGCTGAAATGCTTTAAAACACTTTAAATCAAGGGAAACATTATCTATAGATTACCAATAATGTACTATAACAAATGTTAGAGTCAAGGTGTTGTAAAAGAAATAACGTTTATAATGTGGAAAGTGCTGTTCTGTAGCGCAAATTAGAGAACCCTGTGACGCGTTCTCAGAAGCGCTTTCTCCAGTACGCTCGGTACTGGCACTTGTGCTTGGAAACTGTGTTGGGGATGGAGAGAGCGCTTCTAAGAAGGTGTCATGGGTATGATCTGACCAATAGAAGAACAGAATGGTTTGTGTTTTTCGTATCTTGGATATTTACAGAGAGACCTTTCGGATTTCGAGTATTTTCATCTCGAGGTACAACTGTATATGTTAACCTATAAATTATACAACATGCCACAGGAAAGAATGTCAATTGGAAAAGTACAACTAACATGATCTTGACAATATTCCATTCGTTCTTTATTTATAAGGTGCCCCTGAAATACTCTCTAAACCTCTCTTAACGCATGCCTCTTCCTTAATACCCGAATGTTAAATGTAAAAAAACCACAGTGAGGTATGGCTCTGACTGGACTGTTGTCACAATATTAGAATGATGAACTCAAATAAAGAGCTGAGAGTTAACAGATCTGATTTAATGAAAACCATAAAACAAATGAAACACTGAACATCTAAATAAATTAAGAAAACAGCCAGCAACTAACATCTAAGGACGACTATAGACTCGAATCACAGGACGCTGGAAAGCGTAAGGCTGTGTAATGAATTTGCACCTTGGTATGGCAGGTGTATAGTACAAATAGTAAAAACATAATTAAACAATGAACATCACATGGCAAAGATAATGACTTAATAAGATAACAGGAGGAACATAACAAGAAGCTGAAAACAACTCAAACACGTGAAAGGGCACATGAGAGTCACAAGGGAAAACCAGAAGAGCTGCTGAGAGAAACCAAGGGAGGAATAACAGAGAAAATAAGAGGAAGCAAGAGAGCAGACAAAACAAAAGTGGCAAAAATAAAAGGAACAGAAATAACCAGGGACAAGGCAACTGTTTTCATGTTTTTACAGTTTTTAACTGTCATGCATGTGATATTACAGGTTAAAAAAAACGATCCAAAAACACATATTACAACATGTAAAAACTGTGCATGTCTTTTCTATTAAATGTAATGCAGCAATTTGTAATTTTTTTAGAAATAAATTGCATTTCACAATTCTACAGTTTTTACATGCTTTGTGAATATTTTTTTGTAGCGTTTATACAACATTTTTTACAGTGCACCGTTACCATAATCCAGTTGGATGGTAACAAAGTTCGGTCTTAATGCATTTCATAAGCATCAAAGAGCAGTGAAGCTGATTAGTCCCATCTCCCATTACAAAGGTCACACTGAAAAGTTTGTGCAAAGCAATGAAATCACACAGAGATGCCAGAGAATATAGAAAAGAGGGATTGAGAACAGAGTAACCCAAACTAACCAAGGTGTTCAACCTTCTAAATATGAATTAAACCATTGTGTGTTGAGTGCTGTATGTTTAATACCTGCCCACTTATCCAATTGGCAAATATTATGACTCACTGTTTTAAAAGCAATTTTTAAGCAATTCCCTTTCAGTAATTTCCAGAAACATGTTGGGAAATCATCTGATGGGAACGATCACCTGAGAGTGACTTAGTCCGCCGTTTTGCTTCCTCCAAGGACATTTGATCACTACTACCCTGCTAGTGCATGTCATTTAGGACCTGTAAGGTTGCCATAGCATGCATAGATGAGGCAGCTTGACCCACAGCCAAACAAGCCTTCTGCATCAGTGCAAACTAAAGATTTCTGGCTTTGGAGAGGGGGCAAGACTACCAAGCGAAAGCACTGCTGGGGCACAATTGCACGTGATAGGCTGTTCCACATGTGTAATGTAGGAATACTCCCTTCAGGTAGTGAAGGGGGAGGAGTTAGATACCCTGGCAGACAGGGGAACCCGCCAGAAGATTGTTAGCACCTCTGTAATGAAAAATACTAGAGGTACCTAGGGAACTGGGAGCCAATGCCTTTCCAGAAACCAACCATCCAGACAACAGCACAACAACCAGAATGCTAATTAACCAATCTTCTAATCTGGTTCACTGGTAAACTGGTTTACTCCAAGGAAAAGACAGAATGAGTGTAGGCTGGTTAAATCCTAGCGGGTTAATGGTTTGATCACCTGCACATTGGCCTCTTAGTTTGGATCAACTGGACACTCACAATATGTCAGAGTGAATGACTGAAAGGGAACTTCACTTTCTCTCTAGCCTTCTGTAACTTTTTTTTAGCCTTCTGACTCAATTATTGCAGATCAGCCAGTTGTTATGGTGACATTTACAGACCTCTAAACATTACACTATACAAAACAAAATTTGATTGGGTGTTTGACAAGTCGGTCCTTCCCTGAACATGAAACTAGGCAAAGCTTGAAAATTCTATAAGAAAGCTGTATTTTGCTGAAAAAGTGGAATGTTTTTAGCAAGGCAATGTTTATATAATTAGAGAATATATGCCACGGAAAATCAGAGAACCGGCTACAAAGGGAAATTGCGAATTAGCACAGGTTTAACCCTTTAAGACCTATGGGAGCACCGATGATACCATTTGCATATCAATTTTTAAATGCCTGTAAAATTATAACCACATAACCAGCAATAACCAGCATATTTCTTTTTGCATCATAAACAGAAGGAGTGAGTGGGTGTGCGCAAAACCAAAAAAGTCGCAAAAAATCCTTCCAGGCTTACACAACAAAAACATTAAAATCCACACCGCGAGTGTTATCATCACTACCGGTGAAGGGTATTTCCTCATCACATTGTTAAAGTGATCATTTCCCGCAATATTATCCGCGACGTCATCTTCGCGGGACTTTTACCGTGGCGAAAACGTTTAGCTTAGACTCGCTCAATCGGTATCAAAATCTCTCCTAAACATTCTATAACATCTCTTTGCCATCTGTGAGGGGCATAAGGCACAAAAAGCCACACAGGGGTGAAGAAAGTGTGTGGAAAGTGAGTTTTTGTCTACCTTATAAATCTTAAAAAACTAAGCAATGAATTCACTCTGAATAAATTTACTTTGGTTCAAAAGCATTTTGTGCAAGTTTTTTACATTTACAATTTTGAGGGATAAAGCTTGACAATTCTTTATTTAGAAAAAATATATGGAGGAAAAAAATGACATTTGTGTTTTTTTTGTAGTTTTGACACTTTCTTCAGTCAATATTGCATTAGCTCTATTAATATTATCAATCTGGGATGTTAGGGTTGTATTGATGTATGGCAAATTAAAATTTGTAAAAATTTAAAGGTAAAAATTTAAAATATGCTTTGGCGCACTTGGTTCTATGGCAGGTCTCAAAGGGTTAAAGCTGTTCAACAAGAGTTGAAAGTAACAAAACTAAATAAAATGAACAGAATAGCTTATTATATAATTTATATACTTAATATATAATTTTTTTTTCAGGCCATGTTGTGATGCCTCACTACTACAGCCAGGTCCTCCAGCTCTTTACCAACTTAACACAAAGAGAACATTCATTGAAGAAAGTTCAAAAATCCAGACATGGACCTATGGGAAAAAAGATGAAAGCAAACAGAATAAAGTTATTCTGGTGGTAGGAGGAACAGGGGCTGGAAAAACAACGCTAATCAATACAATGGTGAACTTCTTAAAGGGAGTGAAGTTTGAAGATCAAGTTTTTTACGAAATCACAGAAGAAGGTAAAGGTAACCAAAAGACAGAAAAAAGACAAAATCAAACCCAGTCCCAGACCTTAAATATCACAGTTTATGAAGTGTTTGTTGAAGAAAGCCCGATTTCTCTGACCATCATCGATACTCCTGGTTATGGACACACCGAAGGGTTTGAGAAAGACAGAGAGATTACTGATAGTGTGATGAGATTATTTTCTGCAGAGGATGGCATTCACTACATTGATGCTGTGTGTTTTGTGATGAAAGCATCTGTGAATCGACTCACGGAAAGAGAGCTTTACATTTTTCACTCAGTTCTGTCTCTCTTTGGGAAAGACATAGAGAACAACATTGTGTTTCTGCTCACACAGTCAGGTGGAGGACCTCCAACAGATGCTCTCCATGCCATTAATGAAGCAGAAATACCCTGCAGAAGAGATGACGATGGTGATCCTATGCACTTTTTATTCAATAACCAGCAGAAAGAAGAAAGAAACAAAAAATATCAGTGGGCTTTAAAATCATCTTGGGACATGGGGGATCACAGTATGAATGCATTCTTCTCAATCCTGGAAGAAACCAACAGGAAAAGTGTTCAGATGACATTAGACGTACTGAAGGAGCAAACACGGCTTGAGGCCTGCATCTCTAATCTTTGTGATCAAATCAGTCAGAAAGAATCAAAAGATAAAGAACTGAATCAAATTCAGAAAATCCTCAACCAGAACATAGAGGAGATTAGAAAAAGGGAAGACTTTGAATTTGTAGTTGAGAGATTTATCAAAGAAAAGGTCTCCACTGAAAATGAATGGTGGTGGAACAAATATGCAACCTGTTGCACCGTGTGTGAGGAAAACTGTCATGGACGGCGCTGCTGGTGGGCAAATACCCCTTCCGATTGTTGGGTGATGAGTGAAGGCAACTGCACAGTCTGCTCAAGAAAGTGTCATCACAGCAAACATGTGAGGGAAAACAAAAAATATTCGATGGTGAAAAGGAAGGTCAAGATGACATTTGAGAATCTTAAAAAGGAGTATGAACACTCCAGTGATGTAAATTTAGTCAGATTTGACAAAAAAATCTACGAGAATACTAAGACAGAGCATAACAAAAACATGGAAATGTCTAGTAGTCTAACAAAAATAGAAAAAGGGATAAAAAAGGATCTGGAAAAGATTAATGCAGA
Source organism: Danionella cerebrum (assembly GCA_007224835.1). NCBI lineage: Eukaryota > Metazoa > Chordata > Actinopteri > Cypriniformes > Danionidae > Danionella > Danionella cerebrum. The sequence continues at coordinate 73,462 of SRMA01026496.1, read as the reverse complement.
AAAAAAGGATCTGGTGTTGGAGGCCTACCACACCATATTACGTTTCCCTCAAATAGCACTAAAGAACGACAGTGCTTTTATTCTTCAGTATGTGGATTTATTGATACCTAAACTAAGACAAGAAGGAAAAGATGAATGGGTGGAGCAGCTGGAAAAACTGAAGAAAGCTGGAGAAAAGCCAAAAAACAAAGGGGCTTTACAATATGTATTAAATATGGGAAAATTGGGTTGGGCAAGATTCAGAGGCAATCAACCAAATGAAAATCAATAAATGCAACAACGCTTTTTGGACATTTTCAATCAATCCTAAATGAGGTAAAACCACTGATGACTTAATTATTCATCAATCTACAGAGATTTGCATACTTCCATAAAAGGACCTTGGCTGATGTGTCAGGAAGAAGACCTGCAATACAACAGTGATCATTACAATTAATCCCCAGTTTAATCCATAAACTCTTCACAAACAGCTAAAATGGCTACACTTTACAAACATGTGATTCCACAGCACTTCTTTCTCTTGGGGTATTGTTGATTCTTTTTCATTCTGGATTTATCAGATAACCATTGCTATGTGTTAACAAAATCATTAATGTTAATGAAGTGATATTACTATGCCATAAAATAACAAACAAATCTATGATTCAATGTAAATATAATTAATGAATTGATTAAATGTTAATGTAACAAAAGGCTGTGTTTGTCTCTTTTCTCATCCACTTTCAAGGTCTGAATTCAATATAATAATGTTAAAGTTTTTACATTATTTGGTAAAACTTTACAAAACTCTTTCTTGGTTAATAAATAACTCAAGAGGTAGTTACCACAGAAGTAACCAGTAACTATCTAATAACTATGCAGTAACTATTGTTACCTACTAGGAAGTTACAGTTAAATATTCGGTAACTAATGTCACAGTCTGCGATGGACTGGCAACCTGTCCAGGGTGTACCCCCGCCTCTCGCCCAATGTGCGCTGGAGATAGGCTCTGGCAGACCCCCGTGGCCCCAAAAGGGGGAATAACCGGGTCGGAAAATGAATGAATAATGTCACAGTAACTACTGTAGAAACTACCCTTAACTATCAGTAACTAATAAATAAATACATAACTCCTAAGTAACTACCATTAACAAATTATTAACTACTGTTATCTCTAAAATATCAGTAACTATTACATTATTATTACAAATGTAATATGCTGGGATTCAAATAAATAGTTAAACAAAACACTGCACAAGTATGCAATTGGAATTTATTGTATTTTTTTAATAAAATTATCAGATTTCTAGAAAACATTAAAGATTTTGATAGAATTTGTATTTAAATAAAAGTCCTGTGACAGTTCTTAAAACAAAAAATGAAATCTCCCATTTATCATGTTTTTTTTAATGCAAACAAACACACAACTGGGACGTGGGAGCAGAGAAGGATAAAGACGTGGGAGCAGAGAAGGATCTGATGCAGTTTAAATGTCACTAATCAAACAAAAACTAAATACAAATAATTCAACTGGAGAGAAAACTGAAAGAAACAGGTACACAGTGTGGTAACCAGGATAAGGAGGAAAGTGCACTAAGGAAAACAGGATCAGGTGGAGATTAAATAAAGAACTAATTAAATACAGTGTACTGACAAACACACAGTCTATTAGCTATTAAAACATTACTCACATGATTGTCTTCTGCTGTTTCACTTTCTCTTTATATTCATCTTGGTTTATCTGATGTCTTACCTGAGAAACCACATCCTGCATCCTGTTTTTGATCGGTTTGTGCAAAGACAACTGTTTTGAGCACAGATCTACATAAGAGCTCATACCAAACGATAACATCTCTATGCTCAGCAATCTCTTCCTTGAGAAAAGGGTTTAAGACTAGGACTCTCGGGGAAGTCACTTTTAACATCCGATGGTTCTTTTTGGAGCATTGTTGTGCTCTTTTTTTTGCTTTAATGGGACAGTAAATGTCACTTTCATCTCCTTACGAAGCAGGGACACTATGTGCAATGCTTTTTGAAAGTTTGAATACTTTTTTAGTTCCTCCTGTTTCCATCATTGCACCTGCACTTTACTGCTACTAAGCACACTAGATTCATTGTTATTTTACCGTTTGCACATACATCCAACTTTTGTTTCAAGATGTTCTATAGCTGTCAAGTTTTTTTGAAGAGTTTTACATTGTAAGGTCATGTTTACACAAACCCCTTGAATTTTTTTAAAGCAAACTTTTTCTTACTGCTTAATCTTTTCTTCTTCTTCTTTTCCTTTTGGCTGTTCCCAGTTTAGGGGTCGCCACAGCGAATCATCGGTTTCCACCTAACTCTGTCCTCAGTATCCTCTACTCTTGCACCAACTAACATCATGTCCTTTTTCAGTACATCCATATTTCTCGTCTTTGGCCTTCCTCTTGACCTTCTGACTGGCAGCTCCATCTCCAACAACCTTCTACTAATATAACCACTATCCCTCCTCTCCACATGTCCAAATGTGTTTCCCAGTCATCTGGAAGCTCTTCCTGACCACCCAAAGCCAATCTCAGCTTCTGTCTGAATTCCTCACAAACTTATTCCTTTTCAACTTCCACCACTTGGTCTTCTTTTCAATCTTTCTTCCCCTCTTCTTCCTGACCACCAGAAACATCCTACACACATCTGATGCTGTCTGGCTACACTCTCTCCTACCACTTCTTTGGTATTCTTTTACATATTTTGACCTTCAGTTCTCTCAACAGATTGTCTTGGAGGTTTAGGTCAGGTGTTTGGGCCATTCAAGCAACTAAAATTATTATTATTTTTTTATAAAATCTGGTTCTTTAAAACCAGTTCATTGTTGCCTTGGGTTTGTATTTGATTTCGTTGTCTTAATGAAATATCTAGCAAGACAATGATATCGATCCAATGCATTACAGACGCCAAGTAGTGACTCAAATCTGATTCATATGTGTGGTGAGAGTAGGGCTTTAAAAAACAGCACCATATCTTCCCTATACATCAAATATGACTTTCTAAAGATGTATTCAACTACATGCTTTAAAGCCTCTTCAAAGAGGCTTTTAATTAGTTGACTAAAGTGACAAAAAATTTCCTTTTAAAAATCTGCGATATAAGGTAAGTAAAAATATTTATAGCTAATGACCATTTATTGTTGTTTTTTAAAAAGTGCTGCTGCCTTTCAACACACTAACACATGTAAACAATCAAAAATCATGTAAACAATCAAAGCGTATCTTTTTGACATGAACTAAAGTTTTTCCCTGTTATTTATAATTAAAATAATTATTATGACAAGAACAGTCAATGCTGCTGATTATGATGAAAGGTGTCAGAGATAGCAGTTTCAGATATAAAAAGAAGATCTTTATGCTCTATTTGAGTAACTTACAGTTTGTCTTGTCTGAAGAAGACGTTAACAGTGAGGAAAATAAGTATTTGAACACCCTGCTATTTTGCCTGTTCTCCCACTTAGAAATCTTGGAGGGATCTGAAATTTTCAGAGAAAAAAGAAAAATCCAGAAATCACAATTTTTTTACCTGTTTATTTGTATGATACAGCAGCAAATAAGTATTTGAACACCTGAGAAAATCAATGTTAATACTTTTTGTGATTACAGAGGTCAAACGCTTCCTGTAGTTTTTCACCAGGTTTGCACACACTGCAGAAGGGATTTTGACCCACTCCTCAACACAGATCTTCTCCAGATCATTGAGGTTTTCGGCTGTCGCTGAGACACATGGAGTTTGAGCTCTTTCCAAAGGATTTTAAATTGGGTTTAGGTCTGGAGACTGGCCAAGCCATGCCAGAACCCTGATATGCTTCTTTGTTCTCCTGGCAGTGTGCTTCAGGTCATTGTCATGTTGGAAGACCCAGCCTCAACCCATCTTCAGTGCTCTAACTGAGGGAAGGAGGTTAGAGCACTGAAGTCTGGCAATAATTGGCATTTCCCCAAAATCTTGCAATAATTGGCATCTTCGGTCATCCTCTCCTTAATGCAGTGCAGTCGCCCTGTCCCATGTGCAGTGAAACACCCATAAGCATATTGCTACCTCCCCTATGCTTCACCGTAAGGATGGTGTTCTTGGGATGGGACTCATCATTCTTCTTCCTCTTAACACACTTAGTGGAATTTTGACAAAAGAGTTCTATTTTGGTCTCATCTGACCACGTGGCTTTCTTCCATGACTCCTCTGGATCATCCAAATTGTCGTTTGCAAACTCTTAAGATGGACCTGGACATGTGCTGGTTTAACCAGGGGAACCTTCTGTGCAATGCATGATTTCAAACCATATCGTCTTAGTGTATTACCAATAGTAACCTTGGTAACGGTGGTCCCAGCTCTTTTCGGGTCATTGACCAGCTCCTCCCGTGAAGTTCTAGGCTGAATCCTCACCTTTCTCAGGATCAATGAGACCCCACGAGGTGAGATCTTGCGCGGAGCCCCAGTCCGAAGGAGATGTTTAGCTTCTTCCCTTTTCTAACGACTGCTCCAACAGTGGGCATTTTTTCACCAAGCCGCTTGGCGATTTCCCCATAGCCCTTTCCATCCTTGTGGAGGTGAACAATGTTGTCTCTGGTGTCTTTGGGCAGTAGTTGGGGTCTTACTGGTTGTATGTGGTGGACAGGTGTCTAACAATCTCAACCAGGTGCATCTAATTTAGGGTTATAAATGGAGTGGAGGTGGATTTTTGAAAGGCGGACTAACAGGTCTTTGAGGGTCACAATTCTAGCTGATAGACAGGTGTTCAAATACTTATTTGCAGCTGTATCGTGCAAATAAATAGTTAAAAAATCATACATTGTGATTTCTGGATTTTTCTTTCTAGATCATGTCTCTCACAGTGGACATGCACCTACACTGAAAATTTCAGACCCCTCCATGATTTTTAAGTGGGAGAACTCGCAAAATAGCAGGGTGTTCAAATACTTATTTTCCTCACTTTATGGCAGCGGCAGCCCCGGTCACCCCACTTGGGCTCTTGCATATGCAACCGCTTCAGCTATTGGTTCCCTCTCAAGTTCCAAGTTGGGCATGACACAAGGGAGTCAACAGCCCTCACCGACTGCTTGTTGTTTCTCCTACCAGAAGGTCTGGGGAACCATGTCCTTCCTTAATTGCAGGATTCCTTTAAAGGAACCTCTGTTTGCAAGGTTGTGACTACGGATGCCTCTCAAACCGGTTGGTGCGCCGTGTGCGGGTTCCATTGAGAGTCCGGCCCTGGACCAGATGTCAATCTCGGTGTCATATTAAATGTCTCGAGCTAGATGCAGTGATGTTGCCATTGCTGTGCTTTTTGCACGCTTCCCCTAAGGTATCATGTGCTTGTCATGACGGACAGCACAGTGTTAGTAGCGCACATCAGCCACCAGGGTTGTGTACGGTCCCGCTATCTGTACGACCTCCTTTGGAGTCAGAGCAGATGTCTGTCTCTCAAGGCTACGTATATTCCCGGAGAGTCAACCCGGATCGCGCAACCACTGTCCAGGTTCAGACCTACTCCAGCAGAATGGCGACTCCATCCCCTGGCTGTCCAGCAGCTTGGGACGTGTTCTGAATTCATCCCCTAGGTCCCATTGGTCCCTCTTTGGGATCAGGTGTTGACTTTGCAGGCCCTGCCCGGGAGGAGGCAGATCCGGCCTTGTGTTCCTTGTGTCCAGTGCATGCCCTTCGGGTCTAAATGGACAGAACCCAGGAGTCTTGTACTCTCACCCACACTTATATGTTTGGGGGACAGTGAAAGGGGTTAGCTGTCTCGAAGCAGCAGATAGCATATTGAATGTGGATGCTATCCAGCTGGCTTATCAGCTGTGTGAGAATCCCTCCTTTCTTTAACTGAGGGCCAAATCCACATGCGGCATTGCTTCCTCATGGGCTCTAGTGAAGGGGGATCTCATTTCTCTGGCAGTTTTCACTCAACATTTTCACTGGAAGCCCTTATCTCAGGTCTCATTATGGTCTCCGCGCACCTCTTCCCACATCAGGTGTGCTCTCCTTCTGGTCGCTCCCTTCATCAACCGAGGACAGCTATGCTTTTCAGTGTTGCGCGAACTGATATTTTCAGGCAAGAGGAAGAAGGAGTTCCCATTCAGGTTTGTATGACTGTAACAGCTAACCTTTACCTAAACTTAGCGTCCGTCTGTCTGGAAGGACTTAGGGCATGGCGTTTTTGAGGAGTTTTCAGGCTTTCGACTGAAAGGGAACGTCTAGGTTACTTGCGTAACCCCCGTTCCCTGAAGGATGGAACAAAGACATATTCCCCTGCCATGAACTTCAAGTCACTGATCTGAGGTGCCGATAGGTAAGTGGGTTTGGCTCCTCGGAAAAAGGTAGAATGAGTGTAGGCTCTGCCCGGGTTTTATGCCCGGCTGATTGCTAATCGCCTACACCTGCAATTAATTTGCCTGTTGTATACTCAGTCCGTTCTCTAACGGAAAGAGGTTGCCATAGTCAAAGCCTTGACAATACATCTTCGTTCCCTCCTTCAGGGAATGGGGGTTATGCAAGTAACATAGACGTTCTTTGGAGAACTTCTTGTTTGCATGTTGAAAAAGAAGGTTTTAGTTGTTGAAATTGTTTCAGATTTTTAGAATTGTGAATAGAATATTACTCTACCAGTGAATGTGAATATTCTTTTTCTGAACGCCAGCATCTGGAGGGGATGCAGAGCTGCAATTTTAATTCTTCCAAACCATCCAATGTCAACACTGATGATCACACAACAGTTTTGTGTTTTGCAGATCAGATTTCAGAAGTTGCTTCTAGGAGGGACTTAAATTCATGTTTTCATTTCTGGAGTTCATTTGTTTAGTTTGTTGGGTCGATCTTCTCAGACAGAGAAGAACTGCTTTCAGAATTATTTACTTCAGTAGAATCTCTCTTGCACTTGTATATTTGTTTCTTTCAGATAAAATCATCCTGCTGATTCAGTCCAGCAGATAATCACCTCAAGGTGAGTCCTTGAAATTTTGAAGTGCATTATGATGGAAATAAACTAGTAGATATTTTGTATTAATATATTGGTGCATATAAATAAATGTTTCAATAATACATAATAGAAGTATTTATTGAAAGCTGGGTGAACTTTTTTTAAATTGTATATATTTTATAGTATTAACATTACGTTATATTAATAGTTGAAAATTGTTTAATAAATGGAATTATAAAGCAGTTTTTTGTGTAACTACTTTTTTCAAACACACACGCAAGTACACAGACAAACACGCACATAGATTTTAGGTGTGATTGGAGATCAGCTGATAATTCTCCTCAGTTTTGAAGAGTCTTCCTAAGGTTTTTCTCAAATGCAACATTGACTGTAATAGTTTTAACTGATTCATACAGCCAATGTCTCTTCCTTAGATTGCCAATATGGAAATCCTGATTGATTTGGAGTGTTTCCTTGAATCCTTTTAAGGCTCAATTAAAAAAAAAATTGTTGGAAAAGTGTCAAGACCGACTCTTGATCTTCTTTAAGACCATGAACAGTCTATTCTAATGTTTGCTATCAATTAGTTTGAAGGTGCACATTGAGACTTTCATTCCCAGCCCTGCAGGGGGAATCACTTGTGCTTTTTCTGATATTACTGATTTTATTTTTAAGGATTGATATGAACTCGGAGTAACTTGGAGTATGTTTGGAGGGTTTGTTAACCTCCTGATTATAATTGAGGGAGACAGACTTGCCAAAAAAAGTCGACATCTAAAGAGTTCCGTTCAGTTTCTACAAAACAGACTGGCTGGGAATGACCCTAATCACTAATCAGACACACAAAACGAATGGTTGGATAATTGTGATGCAAAGTGCGTTCAGAGATGCAAGATGTAACATTTTCACTTTGCAAGGTGATTCCTTGAAATCAAACCATCAGACCTTAAACCATGTGATCAGACAGGTCGTTGGGGGGGGGGATGGGTATAAAAGACTTTCTAGCAGAGATTGAAACAGCTGCTCAAAACCCTGCAGTTGTTTTTTTAAGAGAATTCATTCAGTTTATTAAGACGATCTTCACAGACAGAGTAGGACTGCTGTATGAATAAATTACTTTCACCACATCAGTTCTGAGGCGTTAAAACTTTTCTTTCTTACAGATACAAGCTTCCTGCTCTGAATTTCCACAGGGCTTCAACATTCATTCCAGCAGTTCATCAGCTACAGGTGAGCTCTAAATATTATCTTGAAATTGAAAATATTACATATTTAATTGAAATGTAATGGATCATATTAAATAGGATTTTATTTATTTTTATTTTATTTAATTCTTTACTAATATGAGATATTCCAGGTTTAACTTCTGAGACATGTTCTAGAAATTAGAGGCATGTTTTTAATATTTTTATTATTAAAACATTATTTAAAATAAACAAAATGTTCAAGCACTTTCTCTTTCTCCAACGACGAGATGTAAATCAACTGGTTTTAAGTTACCAGGATAATTGGAGATCAGCTGCTCAACTTCCACATTTTTCCATTACACCCAGTTCAATTTTGAACGTGTGTCTCTCTAATGCAACACAGACTGTTAAAGTTCAACTAATGCATCCTAATCTCTTAAGCTGTAAAAGACATTGGATTATTTTATTTGTCTTCAGAGAATAAATAAAATTCCAGCTCTAAAATTGGTCAAGCCCAGTCTGTGTTAAAAGCCATTGAGTAAAATGGGTTTAAGAGTGAATTTACAAATGTTAATAGAAGCAACTAGAAGTATATGGCATTGTGGTGATACTACTACCACCACCACTACTACCTCTACTACTACTAAAAGTAATAATAAAAATAATTACCTTTCTAATTACTCAAGGAAAAATTCAGTTTCACTTTCACTTTCACTTTTACAACTTATAGGAATCAGACAGAGAACAAAGCAAACCACAACATTAAAGCATCTGCAATGAACCAAACAACAATGAAACACAGCAGTCAAACATTAAACAGATAGTAACAGAGTAAGGAAAGTTTTCCGATTAATTTTAGAATGATCAAGGCTGTTCGGCTTGTTATGGATAATAAACACCGGAGACAGTTTGGAAGGAACACAGCAACGACACTATTTATTATAAAGATATTAATTACAATCAATGCATTGTTTGTATCTTACACAGGTTCTATTCTAAGAGAGTGGAAAAGTAAAGAAGGCCGGGCCCCAGCGTGTGACCATCATTTATATCCTCCTCCTTGTGGGGTACTAAAGTATGACGTTGTATGAAGTTTTTCTCCTCTTCCCTCTCAACAATAAACCCATTTAGCATTACCTTTAACTAATACAACACTAAAATGTACTAAGCATTTAAGTTTAAATTAAATGATAATAGAAGAATAATAATAAGTAGATTTAAGATCTAAAGATTCTAAAGTAAAGAAATACCCGCCATTCTGTCTCTAAATGACCACTAGATGGTAGTATAACACAACTAATGAGACGCTTTTGTTTCTGAAGGTTTACGTACGACTAGTCTAATAGAGAAATAAATGTAATTTATTTTGAGCACTTTATTAATATATTTACATTTTTTTAATGGTTTAAAACATTTACTCTTTTTTGCCGAAATTATGTTCAGTTCTAAGCTATATTTTTCGTTGATAATTTTTTTTGTTTTGCTCTCTTCTGAGATCCATCTCTTTTAAGAACTAAATACCCCCCTCCCCCCCAAAAAAGGTAAACGAAAAGAGTATAAGATTTCAGTTCAACCACATCAATTACAATACATGAATACATTATACTTTTATACAATGCAACTTACATCTTAAGGAACTCCGATTTGAACAGTTCTTACTTTGCCTGAGTTTGAACCCACAATTTTTTCTTACTGAGCCAAAATGAAAAACCATTTTTATGTTTTTGTATAAACAAATGTGGACAAAGCAATAGAAAGAAGAAAATGCTTCACTATTTACAGCATCCTTTTTGTATAATAGCTATAATGTGACGACTGTCCCCTTCTGGTGATGATTTTTCATGAGTACAACCTCTAATCTCTTTATTCATTGTCCTTACAGCAACAAAAATGAGTAAATTACAAGAACAGTCTACCGATCTAGATGCAAGACGTGACCGTGAGTATACGCAACAGTCATCATATATGCCAACTAATATATAGATTTGAATAAAATGTTGAATTAAAATTAAAATGTAATTTCTGCCAAATCCACTCATGAATATGTGTTCTACTCAAAGAATAACAAAAAGTAAGTCTTTTAGAACCGGTTTCTCAAGCCAGATGGTGCACAAGAGCTGTAATCTGGCGTAAAAGTTTGAGAGAGTTTAGCCCGACCCAAACCCGTCTTTCCTTTACTGTCTCATTCGAGAGCCTGTACTCAACCTGACCCGAGATGATTCAAAATACAAGGAAATATACAAGTAATAATACAAGTACCGTTAAATATAATACATTTACAAGTAATATCCAGGCTGAATACATGACTAAAAAGCTGAAGAAAATCTCAGGTCTCTTGTCAGTTAACCCACAACTCAGTGATTAACCAGACAAAATTGCCAAGTACCAATATGTACAATTGCACAAGTAAAGAATTGGTGTTTAAAAAGCTATACTTATAATTATATCCTGAAATCTACACATTGTTAATGTAATAAATGATGATAAAACAGAATAAAACACATGCAAAATACGTACTGGTAATATGTACACAAATGTGAAACCTTACCTTGAGTGAAGTGGTGTGTCGGAAGAGGTGGAACGGATGGCAGAAAATATTACGACACCACGTATGAAAGTTAGCTTTCTCAAGATATTTCACGAATTATGAACAGCAACACGGTTTCAAGTACAAGCGCAGACAGATGGAGAGAGCGCGTCACAGGGTTTCTCTAACTTGTGCTACAGAACAGCCCTTTCCATAAATGTTATTTAGTCACAACACAGTTATAAACGTTATTTCTTTTACCACACCTTGACTCTAACATTTGTTATAGCAGAACTGGTTGTGGTTGTTTGTATCTCAAATTTTTCTTCGCATCTCGAAGCAAAAAACTTTCCACAAACATTTTGGAACTCGAAGCATTCGTATCTTGGGGTACCCCTGTATATACATATACACTGCAATGGACTGGCGACCTTTCCAGGGTGTAACGCCGCCTCCCCAAAAAATGGAATAAGCGGGTTGGAAACTGACTGAATGAAATACACACACACACACACACACGCACACGCGCACACACACACTGGAGCTTCATAACAAAAGTGTGAAAACTTTTTTTTACTATCAAAATTACACACTGACACAAAAATGTAAAGTTTTCTCACCACTATCACCTCTAAATCTCGATTGCAGAATTGTTTCAAAGCCGTGGTTTCACCATAGCAGAAAAACTTGGAGAAGGAACCTCAGGAACTGCGTTCAAAGTGACCAACAAAGAGAGCGACGAATGTGTCATTAAAGAGATCGTCTGCAGAAATGTAATGTATATTCATTCATTACTCTATTTGTTTCAGCAGAATCACCATCTTCAACAATGTTTCACTGTTTTGCACAGAACGAACATTTCAACAGAATCAAAGGTTCAGTGAACACTTGCAAGATCCTGAATCATGGATACATTGTTAAATATTTAGATTCGTTTGAAGGTATGTATTTATTGATTTTCTCTCTTTACAGAATTATATACGGAATAAATATTTGGAATATCTGAATATTAATCAAAGCTGATTGCTTTAGGTGAACAGAATGGAGTCATCTATGTGGTCATGGAGTACTGTGAAGGAGGAGATCTTTTCAGCAGGATGAAAAAACAGGCACAGGAAGGGTTTTTCGAAGAGAAACAGGTAATAAATAAATAAAATAAATGTCTGTCCAATACCAGGACTATAGGTTGATCCAGTTTTGAGCAGGTATCAAATCATAAGCAGTGTGGAGGTTCTTTATGATAGCAAAAAATTAGGCAATGTAAGCAGTTTGGAGTGTTTATAAAAATTGTAGCGGGAGATATTTTACACAATAATAATTTTGTCTTGGAGACAAAAGTGATATAAATATAGCTTCATGTGGAAAGAACCACCAGATCTGACATCAGTGTTGTGGTTCAGCTTGTGAACTACAATGCTGTGAAACCATAATTACTTAGAAAATAAATTGAAGGCAACACCACACCACATATGAACCAATACAGGAGCATAGGTGAGTTGAACCAGTCAGTTAAGATCGCTGAAGTTATCCGGTGGAGCTCGGAGTAGCAATACTGAGAGCAGGAATGAACAGTGTTCACCAGAGAATTCTCTTCATTGGATTACCTCTCGTTCCCTGAAGGAGGGAACAGAGACATATGTCGGGAAGCCAACTAATGTGAACGACTTTCCATGGGAGTGAGCAGGCTGAATATATAACAGGCAAATTGATTTGCAGGTGTAGGTGATTAGCAATACAGTGGTACCCCGAGATACGAATGCTTCGAGTTACGAAATGTTGAGATACGAAAGGTCTCGTGGGAAATTTTTTGCTTCGAGATAAAATTCGAGATATGAACAAATACAAGCTGTTCTGCTGTATTTTCCGCTTGACTGCGCTTCCGAATTCTTGTGCTCCTATCTCCACACTTCAACAACACAGCGAAACATCATGTATAGGTTACTAATAATGTGCTATGATAAATATTAGAGTCTAGGTGTCATAAAAGAAATAACGTTTATAATGTGGAAAGTGCTGTTCAGTAGCACAAGTTAGAGAAAGCTCAGAAGAGTCTCTCCATCTGTCTGCGCTCGTGCTTGAAACCATGTTTGTGTTAGTAATTTGTGAAATATCTTGAGAAAGCTAACTTTCATACGTGGTGCCGCAATTTTTTCTGCCGTCTGTTCCACCTCCTCCGACACACCACTTCACTCAAGGTAAGGTTTCACATTTGTGCACATATTATGTATTTTGCATGGGTTTCATTCTGTTTTATTATCATTTATTACATTAACAATGTGTAGATTAAAGGATTGAAGAAACGTTACTTGATTTTTCTCTGGTTTTCCATTTTTTTCTAAATGTTTGAGATCCGATATAACTAGTCATCAACCTATGCTCATTCCACGGAGCAGAACCCACTTACCTCTCGCCACCTCAGATCAATGACTTTTAGGGCATGGCAAGGAGATACGTCTGCGTTCCCTCCTTTCAGACTGATGGGAGCCCCTTTTTAGAGTGCCATTGCGAAACTCCTTCCAGACAGACCGAAGCTAGCTTGAAAAGGGTTAGCAACTTAAGCTCGTATGCACCTGAATGGGAACACCTTCTGCCTAGGGATGGGTACTGAAACTCAGTACTTTATCAGCCCCGGTGCCTAATTATAAAAGACCAGAGTCTCCATAAGCTCTGATGTTAATGGTTCTGCTATCAGTACCAGAGAAATGGAAAAAAAAATCCTATTTATTAGTGCTAACTAAACATTACCCAGCATATTTTACTTGACCAGCCTTGTGTAATTTGCGCTAATATTCATTATTCACCTGCTCTGCCGTTATTTGGAATCTCTTGACGATATGTATGTTCTGCATTAAAGAGAGAGTTCAGCAGGAGAGCTCTCGCTTATAAAGCCCAATGGCGGTGAGAGTCAACTGATTGAAAGTATGGTTATTTTTCACCTGTGTGGACGCAGACTATGCTCGTAGCCACAAGTGCAACAAGATTTTTTGGGCGGAAAGGCAGAAACACAAGAGATCGATCAAAACAAAGTGCATTTTGTGCAGACAGAGAAATGTCTAGCTTCTACTTCATCATTCGTCCCCTCACGATAGTGAGGTAATTGTTTATATGGGAGGTGAGTAGTGACCAGCATGTCAGTAATTGGTTGCAAAGAAGCTTGTACTAAAATGTGTATGTTGATGCTTTTGTGATTAGGGATTGTTTTCAGTTGTCTTTCTGCCAGACAGAGTTGAGCTCTAGTTTCTAAGTTTAATTTGATGTACTATCCATACTGGATCGATTGTCATTTCTGAGATTCCTAGGAAGGCATCTGGGATTCTTGAGACACCTCAACGTATCATTAATACTCACTGTGTTCATTCATTCATTCATTTACTCGTTCATTCATTCATTTATTTATTTTCCTGCCTGCTTATTTCCTTTCCACGGTCACGGGGTTCTGTTGATATCTGTCTCCAGCTCACATCGGGACAGAGGCGGGGGTACACTCTGGACAGGTCGCTAGTCAATCACAGGGCACATTCAAAATATTCTCTTCCAAAATACAGCTTGCACAGAGGAATGTGTATTCTCACAAATTTATTACACTGTTATCTGATGTACACGAGGTATTTGCAGCATAGATACAAGAATGACGAAGCATCCTTTTGCAGCCTGTACCTTCAAACATTTGATTTATTCATTAGAGTTATAGCCAATAGAAAGGAAGAGAATAGACTGTTGAGGGGAAAAAAGCAAAAATTATGAGATTATAATTTACCCGTTATTCTGTGTGGAATGTTTGCCTGCAGATTTTAGACTGGCTGGTTCAGCTTTGTCTGGCTCTGGAGTATATCCATAACAAACAAGTGATTCACAGAGATATAAAACCTCATGTAAGTCAATTCAACTAAATACAATCTAGTTTAGCAAATACTCAACTGTGAAAATGTTTTATGGTAACTACTGTTGTTTTGTATTTTCTCTTCTATTTCTAGAATATCTTCCTGTTGGAAAATGGTTACCTTAATCTCGGAGACTTTGAAAGCTCCAAAGAACTTGACGGGTGACTAAATATTAAATTGTATGCATGTGTATGTGTGTCTAAACAGTTTTCTTACTGGTAATTCATGAAAAAAACAATACAGTGGTTCCCCAAGATGCTTCAAGTTACAAAATGTTTGAGACACGAAAGGTCTCGCGGGAAAATTTTTTGCTTCGAGATAAGAATAAAAATTTCAGATACAAAAATTTGGGTTCTCAAAAGCGCTTTCTCTATCCCTTTCTCACTCTCAGACTGTCTGGGCTTTGGCTCGAAACCGTGTTCGTGTTTCTTGAAATATCTCGAGAAAGTTAACTTTCATACTGTGCCGTAATGTTTCCGTAATCCGTTCCGTTCCACCTCCACCAATACCAGGTAAGGTTTCACATTTGTTTACATTAGTGATGGGCGGATTGATACTGTTATGTAGATATATCGATACTCACCCGCCATTTTTTGGGTATCGATCTAATGACTAAAGTATCGATAATTATTATTGCGGGAAACCCAACTCCGTCTAGCTAGCTAGCATTGTCAATAACAACTTTATGGAGGAGCACACTTTTTAGACACTTTCACTTTTTCATTTTTTTAGGTGGAATATCATCAGTGTAAATCTTGCCTCTAAAGTTTACTCCCATGTAACATTACCATTTGTTTAATCTAATTTAAAGTATTAGTACTGACATAGTCCTTCTTGGGTAATTCTCCCTTACCAGAGGAAATATGTTGTATGTGCAAATGATAATTATTTTTTCTCAATTTTTCTCATAATTTTTAACTGTATAAATTTTTTTTAATACAGTGCACATTTAAGATGTCAGTTATATTAAAAATACTGTTTAAATCATATTATACATTGTTTACTGCTTTCATTCAGCTGATTGACTTAAACGAAGTTCATTAAAGTTGTTAAATTTTAATATTCGGTTGTGGTTTGTCCATAGAATATTATTTATCTTAGATTTTTTTTTTGCAGTATCGGTATCGTATCGAATCCAAAAAATGTAGTATATGTAGTAAATGTAGTATCCCTAATGTACATATTATGTATTTTGCACCTGTTTTATTCTTATTTATTATCATTTATTACATTAACAAATTGTAAATTTAAGGATTGAAGAAACGTTACTTATTTTTTTTTCTGGTTTTCCATTTTTTTAAATTAACTTATACTGTTGTTTCTGAGAGCCATTGCACGTATTAGGCATTTACATGTAAAACTTGCTTCGAGATACAAAATGTTCGAGTTCGAAAGCCACCCTGGAACAGATTAATATCGTATCTTGGCGTACCCCTATAGAACATTAAGAACGAGGGTACAGAGATGTATGTCAGTGGTAAACTGACTGATTGGGAATTACTTTCCAAGGGAGAGACCCTGACAAACTTCTAAAAATGAGCAAATTGATTAGCGGGCATAGGTGTTTTGCAATCAGCCTGGTATAAAACTGGGCGTTATCCTATACTCATTCTACACTCATCCGTTAACAGAACGGGGTCATACTAGCAGCCTTAGAAGGGAGCTGTATGAGATACACAGAAGGGAGCGCACCACTCAGGACCGCAGAGGGAACAGAGCCCAATTAGCTCTAAATATGTCAGTGAGTGAGAGCCCCCAAGCCAGAGTCCATAGAGCGGGCCCTCAACTGAAGCGGGCAGGGCTTCTCACACCCCTACAAACCAGCTGACTAGCAACCACAATTCAGCGAGCTAACAGCTGCTTGGAGACCGTGGACCATTGATGGTGGCCTCCTAAGCATATGAAGAGCTGCTGAAAGGTGTAAAACTCACAAGTTCTGTCCGGGAGACCCAAAGAGCTCGAAATGGACACAAGGAACCCTAGGATGGTTCTGCCACCTCCCAAGGCAGGGCTTGCAAGGTCACCAAACTGGTTCCACAAGGGAACCAAAGGGATGAATCGGGCATGGGTCTGATGAAAAAATCTGGAGACCTCAGGGCCAAATCCCAGGCAGGACTCTGCAGATAATGCATAGAGATCTCTGAACCTTACAATGAGGCCATGAGGTCTAGTAGAAGGTGCTAACCTTCCACTAAGAGACCTTACCGCAGAGGTGGTAGAGGCTCGGGGTCCAACGCAGGCGTATATGGCATACAAGTAGGGACCAGAGGTCTGGCCACAGGTGCCTGAATCCCCCCTCCCTGAGTCAGAATAACTAGTCTGACGAGAGTTCAGGGTACCAAGATTTGTCAAACCAAGAGGCGTGACAAGGAGCAGCTTCTGCTCGTCCTCGCTGACCTTCTCAGAACCTGTACTAGAAGAGTCACTGGGGGAATCGCATATGAGCGATTCTTCCTGGGGCATCAGTGGGGCAGTGCTTCTGTCCTGAGAAGAGCCAGGAACAGAGGATAAAAGAACTGGCAATGGGAGTTGTCGTGGGAGGCAACAGGTCTACCTGGGCCCTCGAAGCGTTCAAAATCTGAGCCGTGTGCCTCTTTGTCATCTCTTTAGCTTAGAAATTCCCCTCTGATCTCCTCCCGCCAGATGTGAGGATCTTACCTAGACTCGACCCCCAAATCGAATTATGCTTGGCGCCACAGGAGATCAAAGGGGCACTTTTTATTACCCTCTTACGGAGACCCAGACCCCTCTGCTGAAAACCCCATTCCTGAGACATGAATGTCTTCAGTCTCTTTTCACCACTTTTATAAGGATAAAACGTTTATATTGGGATCTATCAACTCTAATGTAATCATAAAATGCCACATTGATCAGTCCTATGTAACCACTAATTGATGCTTAGACTTAACCAGTTAGCAAAGGTGAATGAATGGGTGAATGAGTGATTACAATTGTTAAAACTAACCATGTTTGGTATCATTCTGCTTGAAATACCATTTCCAAAATAATGGCATTTGGTAGAAATGCAATTTGTGTAACCTGTACTAAATTTTACGGTTCTTCATAACTAGAACGGTAATGTCTACTCAGCAAAGGCGCTCAAATCTGTGATGTCATCACAGCACCGGTTTCAGAGTAATCTCATTAGTTAAATCTTGCAAGGCAGAGCCCCGTCCCCCTTGTTCAAAAGTTGGAGCGCAACTCAGAGAGAAACGCAGCACAGGAAAGAAAAAGCGATGCGCAGCGCAAAACACAGGAAAGAGTGAGCGATGGGCAGCAGCAATGAAAAGAGTCAAAGGAGGGGGGGGTATTTAGCAAAATCTACTTTATTGAGCTTTATGTTGTGTTGTAATGTCAGTCCCTCATTAAAAACACACCTGAAATGTGACTTTGATTTATTCATGCATCCTTGAATCTCCTGCAGTAGCCATTGAGGAGTGCTAAAACGCTCTGTTTTGCGAAGCCCCGGTCATAATACGTAGCTCCGCCTCTGTCCCCCATCTGCTGCCAGAACTTTCCTCCCCCTCCAGCTCCGGCAAAGACTCACGTCAACGGCTGAGGGAGCTACTGTTAGCATCAGCTGGTCTCACTACGTGACAACGAAGCTCCTCGTTCAGAGTGCTTTTCTCTATAGTTCTCCAGATTACAAAATGACTTCTACAAGGAGATGTATGTTTGGGGTGTAAATTTACAAGAGGATATTTACCAAGCAGAGACATCTTGAAAAAGTCTCTGCACTTGCTCCGGTTCCGCCGAAAACTCACTTTCTGTGTCCGACGTAGGATCGTGTGCATATGCTTGTACAATTTCCTCCGTTGCCATTTTGCTCATTTGAACAACTTTATGCCATTCTATTAGACTTGTGACTGGTGGCCTTTACCCACTACATTATTCCTGATTACCGAACTACAAGTCTCAAAAGGGGTGTGGCGAAAGAATTACTGTGGGAGGAACCGGGGTAAACGGCGCATTTTGGAGAGGCAAAAAATATGAAGTGAATCAAAGGTGTTTTTTCGATTAATATTGCATTTAGAAAGATAGTAATAGTGCAATGCTAGTATAGAAGGCTCAAAAATTTATTATAACTGCTTAGAAAATGGCATAATATGGCCCCTTTAAGAAGAGTTTTACAGAGTAACGAGGCAGTCAACTCAGCGACCCGAACTCTAGCGTGCTCCGGGCTATGAACCTAATGAACTTTGCAAGAAAACTTTTCAAGTGCGAGTTTGATTCGTCGCAAATCTCAACTTGATCTTGCTCCGAAATCGACTCTTTCATGAACTGTCATTGACTCTCCCATAAGTTTGATTCGGTTTTCTCATTACTACTCAATGCTTGGACCCTACTACCAAACCAGCCATCATTCTGCACAGAGCACGCAAGAAGCCCCGCATGACCCAAAGAACTCCCAGGATACGGTAGAAAGGTTTAGATTAAGGTTAGCTGCCACCACTCAGCACCGCAGAAGACACAGCGTCTACATCTAGGTGATAATACCTGAGGAAGGTGTGGGGTGTCGACCAGCCCGCAGCTCTGCATATCTTGGCGAGTGAGTCCCCCATTAGCCAACACCAACCAGGGTTGCGATGCCGTGGGTGAAGTGGGCTTTCAGCTTGAGAGGGCAGGGTCCTGACATGCACGTGTCACTGGCGTTGCGGCGCTTTCACACGCTTGTCCTTCAGTATCACTGCAAATAGTTCGAGACAGATGATATGCCATCAAGATAGGCACCCGTCCAGGCACTGGACTCTTGATGAAACCCGCACATAGCGCCTATCCCGTCTGAGAGGCATCCGTGGTCACAAGCACACAACTGGGACTCCCCCTTACCAATGGAACCATGGAGCGCAGAAAGGACCTTTAGGTAAGAGAGACAACGAGGTGTCAGAGACAACTGCAGAAGTCCTTGGTGCCATGTCCAACTTGGAACCCAAGAGCGAAGTAAAGCAGGACCTTCAACCCAGCACGTCATCCCTCTGCTGGATCAACTGGCTCCTTGACGAAGCCAACAAGAGCCAGTTGTCCAGATAGTCCAGGATGCAAATGCCTGCCCGGCATAGCAAGGCGAGAGCAGCCCGGACATCCTTCGAGAAGGTGCGTGGGGAGAGGGCAAGGCCAAAGGGTAGGACCTGGTACTGGTAAGCTTGGCCTTCGAAGCAGAACCTTAGAAAGGGTCTGTGTCTCTGTGCCACAGCCACCTAAGAGTATGCATTCTTCAGGTCTAAGTTGGCGATCCAATCCTCAGGACGAATGCACGGTAGAATGTGGCGGACCATCAACATCTTGAATCGAAGCTGGCCAGGCCTCGCTTTAGACGCCTCAGTGCGGACATAGTGTGGTCAATGCTCTGCGCTGCAAATTTCGTAGCCAGAAGGGTGTATATTGTAATAATTATGGTTCATTACTGTATTTTTATATTAACCATCTCTGTTACTTGTTTACTGTAAATATTACTGTTATCACATCTTTTGTAGAATACAGTATTTTACCATTTAATTTGTGGACATTTTTTTACAGTGCTGTTTATCATCCCATGTTTGATAATGTCTTTTGAATCCATGTCTTGGTCAGACCTGATGCTTATGCAAAATCTGTTGTGGGTACGGAACTCTATGTCAGCCCAGAAGCTTTGCAAGGAAGATCTGTTTGGAAAAGGTAAAGAATTCTAAATAAAGCAGACATAAAATATAATTTCTGAGATGCAGCTTTATGTAGCAAATGTATTTTCAAATGAACAAATGTATTTTGCATAATGACATGCAAATTTTGGTCATCTACATTTTAGTGAAATTTGGTCGCTGGGTTGGTTGCTTCATGATCTCTGCATGCTGGATGTGTGGGTGAGTATAAATTTATAAATATATACAATACAACTGGTTGATTTATTCAAATGTAATTTGATTGGATTAATTGTTACACCTTTCCTTATTATGAGACTTTGTAGTCTACCAATCACTAAGTGGATTAGTAAATAAGTTTGGCTCAGATTATGATTTTTGATCGTACTGTTCTTTGGATATAATTCTGAAAGATTGATATCGTTAGCCTATAATGAGCTGTTCATAAAGACGCAGGGCAGAGCAAGGGACCCCGCATCCACCCATCCCAAAACAATGAAGATCAACAGCTACTGCTGTGTGAGTTAAACTGGCCAAAAATATATAGAGAATAGTTATTTATGCTGCATCAGCTCTGTGTCTTCTGTTCAAGAGTTCTTGCTCAGCGTGATTGACAAACAATCCACTCAGAGGCATCAGGCATTACTTTTTAAACATTCATAAATATTCTAAAACTTTCTGGACATTTTTATTCTCATGTTTTGCTATTTTGCCTTTTGTAATAAAGACATGTCTTAGGGAGTTTTCCTAAAATCAGTAACTCATATCATTTTATAATTCTCAGTCAGATGCCATAAAGCGTCGTACAGCACATGCTCTCAGCATGACCGGACACCTCCCTCAGATCTCAGACAGATACTCAACGGATCTTCGGGAACTGATCAGTGAAATGCTCAGCCCTGAACCTGACCAAAGACCTTCAGCTGGAGAGATCCTAGGAAAACCCTTCCTGACAGACACAGTAAAGAGAAACAAGAAGATTCCAGAACAATATGAACGTCAATTACAGAAAGCCATCCTAGCCTTTGATGAGGCATACACCCTAAACTTTGAAAAATTTGAGACCTTAGTTGATCAATGGGGGAAAGCAGTGGATTCACTGGAGCAGATAAATTATGGCACCACAGCAGGCAGTCTGTCTGGAGCAGCAGTGGGAGCAGCAGGAGGAATAACAGCAATGGTGGGTGCTATACTGGCACCGTTCACTTTTGGTACATCTCTGATTGTAGCAGGTGTTGGGATTGGAGTTGGAGTTGCTGGTGGTATAACAGGTGCCACATCTAATTTTACCAAAAATGTTAAACAAAAAGCAATCATTCAGAAATGTGAAGAAATTAAGGCAGAATTTGAAAGTGTGAGCACACCTATTTTTGATTCACTCAAAACACTGAGAAAAGTGATGAAAGACATCGAAAAGTTCAAAGATGTTGCCAGTAGCTCAAATGAGAATAACTTCCAAATGTCCTGGAGAGTGGGCAGAGCCACAATTGTTGGTGTGACTGAGTTCATTACTCTGGGAATGTTGGCGAGCTTTGGCAGGATTGCTGTACAGACTGCACAGGTTGGACGAGCAGTAGCTGCAGCATCGGGCGTCTTGAGCGGAGTCTTAGTGATAGCTGACATTGCTTTCATAGTGAAAGATTCTATAGAGATTCATGAGATGAGAAACCACTGGAAAACAGATAATCCAGATCAGGTCAAATCCCAAATACTCAAATCAATTGCACGGATGAGGAAAACACACAAAGATCTCGACTCGGCTGTGAACGAAATAGAAAAAACAAGAATGGAACTCAATGAAGACATAGAGAGAGTTAGGGCTTTGGCAAAACAAGAGAGTACAACCCAAAACAAGTGAAAATCTAACTCAAAAGAAGTTTGTGAGCTGAAAGCAGCAAGACCTTTAGATTGTGGTCCAAATGTTAAAATAAGAAATGAATGGATGAGGGGCCCATTCATTTAGTGAGAATTCATTTAGCCCATAAGAAATTTAGTGAGAGGCCATGTATAGCAATCAAATAGATAACAAAAACAAAAAACTTGCTTTTAAATCAATTAAAGGCTTTCCTTTCATCTCTCTCTCCCTCACTCTCTCGCATAAAATAACAAAATCAATTATGCAAAAAAAATGTTCCTTCAGATAATCTTTATCTTTCAGTTGTGTTTTTTGAATCAAGCAGTGAAATCTATGATTCAATGTAAATATAATTAATGAATTGATTAAATGTTAATGTACCAAAAGGCTGTCTTTGTTTCTTTTCTCGTCCACTTTCAAGGTCTGAATTCAATTTAATGATGTTAAAGTTTTTCATTATTTGGTAAAACTTTACAAAACTCTTTCTTGGTTAATAAATAACTCAAGAGGTAGTTACCACAGAAGTAACCTGTAACTATCTAATAACTATGCAGTAACTATTGTTACCTACTAGGAACACTGTAAAACTTTTTGTTGTAAATTTACAGTAAAATACTGGCAGCTGGGTTGCCAGCCACATACTGTGTTTTTACAGGACTAATGCTGTAAACTGGAATTACAGTCGAGTACTGTAATTTCTAAATACAGTACCCTACTGTATTTAACTAATTGTTATTTAACTAATACTAAACTGTATTATTTACAGCAATATATTGTTTTTATACAAGGGATACTGTAAAGCGTTTATTCTGTATTGTACATAGAAATATAATATTATAACTAACAATATAACAACAGAAATCAAAACAACATTCATGTTTTAACATTTCTTTTTATTTGTTAACATACGGCCTGAAAAGCAGTTTTGTGTAAATCATGTACACTTTAGTTAACTGTTAACATGTAACAATTTACAATGCAATAAACATTTAACAAACAGAAAATGTTTTAGAAATGCATTGTAAAGAAACTAAAAAACAAGACAAACATTAAACATTAAACATATAAACATTTTGGCTGAAATGGCAGCTTTATTTTTTTAACTAAATATTGAAAATAGATGTTATATATTATGGTAATTGTTACATTAACAATGCAATAGTCTTACTTGTTTTTAACAAATAAAAAGGTTTTTCCTGAAAACCAAAAAAATGAAAGTCTTGAATTGTGGGAAAAAAAAGAATTTAAAAAATCCCATTCAAATCTAAACAGAATCCCATTCAAAGTCTGCAAGTTTTCTGAGAAGAGACGACACGTGTGTGTTTATGGTACTGTTTTTTGTGCACAACATGCCCAGTCTTCTTATATGTAACCTTTCCTTTCTTGGCCTTGGAGCCACGTTCAGGATTGATGTCTAGAAAGCGTCTACAAGACAGAAAAGAAATGTAAATATTGTGAAATTCTAAATTCTACATACATATATATAAACATAGGCACAAAATTAGTTGTTCCAATTTAGCATACTTAAAGTATACTTAGTATACTCAACGTACAATTGTAAGGTTTTTTATTAAGTGCATAATATGTAAATGTATTTGTAGTATACTTAGAATAAAATAAATGTTTTTCCAATCAATTTTAGTTTATTTATTTTCCACAAGGGTAGGCCTGAAGAAAAATGTGGTTAACTTTTAAATTAGTTAATTTAAACAGTGCAAGATATATACAAATATACAAATGCAGTACCAAATACAGCTTCTTTACAAAAACTGTTTAAAATAGATACAAATAGCAAAAATGTTACCTCTGAACAACTCAAGCTCAAGGGTGCAAGCAGCCTCTTCTTGATACTGGAGGTTGAAATTATAGAATGTGGAAAACAGTGCTGCAAGGCCAGAGACAAAGTTGGGCTGTGCTCCTTCACACACAACGTGACCTTCCATGCTCAACATCCAGCGCCGGTTGCTTAGAGATTGACCTGAAAAAGAAAATAACATATATTTAAGATAAAAGCAAAGTATTGGGGGTTCCAGTGTAATTCTTTTAGTTCTGTATACAGTCAGGTCCATAAATATTGGGACATCGGTACAATTCTAACATTTTTGGCTCTATAGACCACCACAATGGATTTCATATGTGCTTTAACTGGAGACTGTCAGCTTTAATTTGGGGGTATTTACATCCAAATCAGGTGAACGGTTGTTCACGAATGAACAAATGTTCCAGAATGGTCCAGAGTTCATTTCAAGTGTGCTATTTGCATTTGGAATCTGTTGCTGTTAACTCTCAAGATGAGATCCAAAGAGCTGTCACTATTACTGTTTGTCCCTTAACAAGTGGGAGGCAGATATGCAAACTGTTGTAATTCCTTCAATGTTCACCTGATTTATAAAGCACTATGATAACACTTACATTAGTGTTGGATCTACACTGGATCTATTATTTTGCCTGAAATGGAAAAAAAATGGTTTAGCTTGTCACTTTTACAACAAGATACTGAAAGAGACAATCCACAAAGACATTTAGTAAATATTTTAATACATTTCCTGTTTCAGTTGGTTTTTATTATTAGATTCAACATTTAAATCAACGATTGAAGCATCAAGTGCAATATGTGGCTGATTTAGGCTACATGTTCAGTACTTAGTCATGTAACATATAAGATATAATTCGGTTTAACAGAACAATTTATCAGAATGGCATTGTAAATGTTGAATTATGTGAAATACTGAAGTTACGTGGTGAAGAGTTGATAGAGTGAACTTTTTAGATCAGGATTTTGTTAAAAGTTTAACGTGGGAGCAATGTAGAAGCAAATGGAAAAACAACATTAACTACCGTATCAATAATCAGACGAAAAATTATCCATTTTTATCCACTCTTAAGTCAGTTTACGATTGTCGCAGGTTCAATTTAGATTATTCATTTGATTGTTTCTCCGTATTGCTCCGTATCCGTGGTGCAATGTCGCCCGTGCAATGTGCCTCACAGAATATGCTAACGCTTACCCGGCCAAATTCAAAATTCCGTAATTTGACACCAACTGCACCAGCATTCAAATCCTTAATACTTGAACGAATTTACAGGTCTTGTTATTTAAGATGACAAATTATTTAACTTACCCGTGTTCCTTGTGCAGTGTCGTCCATTTTGATGCTCCACAAGTAGCCAACGCTCAGGGTTGCCAGGTCCCAGAAATATTTCCAGCCCAATGACAACTCAAAATCCGCCCAAATGGAATGAAAACTAGCCCAATTTTTCAGTGTCCAATCAGATTAGACAACGGCTGGATTCCCACAAAGGGCCTTAAAAAATTTATATAAGTTTAAGTTTAAAGTACTGGCCTTTTGTCTAACCCAAATTCTTAATATCACACATTGTGCTTTTTTAATACACAATCTCATACAATAAATCTCAAATAAGAACATGTGCTCTCTGAATTTTTTTTGACCCTAGTCAGAAGTGCCTACTTGTACTTGTTCATCCACAACGCTTAAAAAAGTGATTCAAAGCTCACCCAACAGTTACTCAAATATTGTGATTTATCAAATCCAAGTCGATGTGATGCCAAATGAAAAATGATGTTGCTTTAGTGGAAGCGACCATCTGCCCAATTCAAATATTAACTTGAAATATGAGCGCGAAAGAAATGTAGTCCCACAATGCAATGCATTTTACAGAATAATGCTGTATTTGGTATTTCCCTGTCTGAAAACAGAACACCACTGTATATTTACAGACATTCTGTAAAAGATACAGAATGTTACTGCTTTATGAAAATACAGAATAATACTGTAAGAAAATCCCTGTAAATTTACAGTAAAGTTTTACAGTGAAGTTACAGTTAAATATTCGGTAACTAATGTCACAGTCTGCGATGGACTGGCGACCTGTCCAGGGTGTACCCCCGCCTCTCGCCCAATGTGCGCTGGAGATAGGCACCGGCAGTGACCCCAAAAGGGAATAACCAGGTTGGAAAATGAATGAATGAATAAATAATGTCACAGTAACTACTTAGTAACTACTTAGTAATCCTTAACTATCAGTAACTAATAAATATATATGTAGTACCCTGGCCGCTTCCTGATGAGGGGAAAT
The DNA here is from genome assembly GCA_007224835.1 of Danionella cerebrum. Classification (NCBI taxonomy): domain Eukaryota; kingdom Metazoa; phylum Chordata; class Actinopteri; order Cypriniformes; family Danionidae; genus Danionella; species Danionella cerebrum. The sequence goes on along the minus strand of SRMA01026496.1, from coordinate 47,377 downwards.
AAAACACATTCAACAAAGAAATCACAAGAGACGGAGCTGCTGCGTTCTTTCTTGGTGTTGTGTATTAAGTGAGCAGTGCCCCCTCCCCTCCTAGGTGAGTACGCAGATAGACAGGCAATTGTAGTCGAGCGATGATCATTTGATCCGGCATTAACAAAGTCTCGAAAACAAGATAAACAAAATTATACAACCCTTTTCGGTTTTTTAAGCATGTAAGGTCCAGAATAAAAGTACTATTTGACTCTTTTCATTTATATGTATATTTTCTTTTAAAATATAACCACAACATATACATAACTCCTAAGTAACTACCATTAATTACCGAATTATTAACTACTGTTATCTCTAAAATATCAGTAACTATTGTATTATTACATATGTAATATGCTGGGATTCAAATAAATAGTTAAAATAAAAGAATAAAAAAAAATACTCAAGTATGCAAGTATTTTTTTTTTTAAATTATCAGATTTCTAGAAAACATTAAAGATTTTTGATATAATTTGTATTTAAATAAAAGTCATGTGGCACTTCTTAAAACAAAAAATGAAATCTCCCATTTATCATGTTGTTTTAATGCAAACAAACACACACCTCTGAAAATAAAGACGTGGGAGCAGAGAAGGATCTGATTCAGTTTAAATGTCAGTAATCAAACAAAAACTAAATACAAATAATTCAACTGGAGAGAAAACTGAAAGAAACAGGTACACAGTGTGGTAACCAGGATAAGGTGGAAAGTGTACAAAGGAAAACAGGATCAGGTGGAGACTAAATAAAGAACTAATTAAATACAGTGTACTGGGAAACAGCATTATTGTGCTTTTTTTATTGACTTCAGCTTTGAGTCCGTTCTTGTTTGCTATGGTGATGGACAGGTTGACAGATGAGGTCAGACAGGAATCTCCGTGGACAATGATGTTAGCAGATGACATTGTGATCTGTAGTGAGAGCAGAGAGCAGGTAGAGGAACACCTGGAAAGTTGGAGGTCAGCTCTAGAAAGAAGAGGAATGACAGTGAGCCGCAGTAAGACAGAATACATGTGTTTGAACGAGAGGGAGGGAAGTAGAACAGTGTGGTTAGAGGGGGCTGAGGTCAAGAAGGTGCAGGAGTTTAGGTATTTGGGGTCAATAGTCCAGTGTGACGGGGAGTGTGGAAAAGAGGTGAAGAGACGAGTGCAGGCAGGTTGGAGGTGATGGAGAAAAGTGTCAGGGGTGTTGTGTGACAGAAGAGTGTCAGCAAGAATCAAAGGAAAGGTGTACAGAACAGTAGTGAGAGCAGCTATGATGTATGGGTTAGAGACTGTAGCAGTGAGGAAGAGATGGAAGTAGCAGAGATGAGGATGTTGAGGTTCAGTTTAGGAGTGACGAGGATGGACAAGATTAGGAACGAGCACATCAGAGGGACAGCTCAGGTTGGTTGTTTTGGAGACAAAGTCAGAGAGGCCAGATTGAGATGGTTTGGACATGTGCAGAGGAGGGATAGTGGTTATATTGGTAGAAGGATGTTGGAGATGGAGATGCTAGACAAGAGGTCAAGAGGAAGGCCAAAGACGAGATATATGGATATGCTGAAAGAGGTCATGAAGTTTGTTGGTGCAAGAGTAGAGGATACTGAGGACCGAGTTAGGTGGAAACTAGGGGTGTAACGGTACGCTAAAATTGTATTCGGTTCGGTACAGTGTCTTGGAGAGTTCGGTTCGGTTAATTCGGTTCGGTACAAAAAAATAAAAACTTACATAATCTTTATTTTGAAAAGCTGCCAATACACAATAGAATTCTTGCATAAAATAAATAAAGTGACACATTTGGGTGATATTTTAAATAAATTGCACTCTTTATAAAGAAAACACATTTTTTTAAATAAAAAATTAAATACTGCAACTAGTTAGGACCTGAAAACTTTTAACACCAGCAACAGCTTCAGCTTATATATCAACAAAACTAACTATTCAAGTTTTAAGTTTTTGGCTAAAAAGATTAACCTATCCACATTTTCTGAAGAGAGCACAGATCTGGTTGCAGTGACAATATCTCCAGCAGTAGAAAATGTTAGATGTGTTGCCTGCCCGATCTCCGTGGAACAATGTCGGCATACAACTTTAAATTTATCCACTCGTCTATCCCCGTTATGTATTTTAACAGGGAAGCAAGCCAAAGGCGATTTTCCGCACGGACGCTATTGAGTGTCGCACAGTACAGCTGCACGTCCCTCAATAGAGTCCGTGCGGAAACTCGCCTAGGAACATGGTTCCGCTGCGCTTAATATCGCGCTAATAATACATTTATATTATTTAATACAAATACCGGATACCGAAACGGTACGCAAGTGTCCCGAACCGAACAGGCCGTACCGAAACGGTTCAATACATACCGTGAACCGTTACACCCCTAGTGGAAACAGATGATTCGCTGTGGCAACCCCTAAACTGGGAACTGGCGAAAGGAAAAGAAGAAGATTCAATGTTATTTTACCAATTGTTATTTTACCGACTTTTGTTTCAAGTTACAACCCTTTCAAGTGCAAATGTTTTATTGACTTCTAACCACTAAGCCGGAGCGTCAGTGTGCCTGCTATGCAAAGACACTGAAAATACCTGAGAAGGGCCATCCTCAGATTGTCTCGGCTCCCAGCCCAGATCAGTTGCCCCATGGCGAGCATCAAACTGTCGGAGAAAAGTTACCTGTGCTCCATTTTTAGACTACATTTCAGGTGTCAGGATTGTAAAATGAAAACACAAGCACACACTTTCAGTTTTGGATTTCCAAAGAGATTAATTTATTTTATTTAAGAATACATTTATTTATTTTATAATATTTTGATGTATATAAATATTACTTTTAATCAAGAATTCTTGCATTTGTGTTTTTAAGTCCATGGCTGTGACCATAAGAACATAAGTATATGTTCCCTTTCAGTTGGTACCGGAGACGTTTAGTCGATGACCGACTGAATGGGAGCTGATCTCCATGGGAGATTGGACCGAATTGTTTAACGGGCAAATTGATTTGAAGGCGTGAGTGATTGATTAGCAATCAGCCGGGTATAAGACCGGGCGTAACGCACGCTTCAGTATGCGATTTTCCTTCGGAGCGGACTGAGTGTGACTCTCCTCTCTAACTTTGACGCTAAAACCGCCAGTTGAGATTGAAGGTTGCTTACCTAGCAAATACAGCGTAGTCCTCTGCTAGCCCCAGTATAGCAAGCCGCTGTCGCTGCGCCTCTGTCTCCTCCGGCATTAGCCTGTCCAGTGTTTGTGTTAGCCGTTTGTTCACATCCTGTCCTGTCTTCGGGGTCCTCCAGCTCACCGCTGCCACCCTCCGGGGTCGCGGCAGAGCCGGAGCCTGAGGCATTCGCGGTGCTCTCCAAGGCTGCGGCTGCTGTTGGGCTGGAGGTGCAAGCACCTTCCAGCTCAGGGCCATCGCGGTTGGATGATGGGTTCTTAGGCAATCGCCGGGGCACGGCCCCCCGTGCTCCTGAAGTTCCTTTCTTCCCGGAGGTGCACGAGGAGCTCACTAAATTCTGGCGGGCTCCCCTGTCTGCCAGGGCTTCCAGCTCCTCCCCCTTCACCGCCTTGGATGATGCAGCAGCTAGGGGGTATTCTGCGATTCCCCTGGTGGAGCAGGCTGTCGCAGTGCACTTGCGCCCCGGCAGTGCTGCCGCTTGGCGGTCTCGTCCGACTGTTCCCTCCAAAGCTGGTAAGTTTTCGTCAGCCCTGATGGCGAAAGCTTACTCAGCTGCGGGTCAAGCTGCTGCATCGTTGCATGCTATGGCGACCTTACAGGTCTTTCAGGCCAAGGTCCTCCGTGACATGCACCAAGGGGGTGGTGACCAGCAGTCTCTCAGAGACTTGCGCTCTGCCACTGATTTAGCGCTTCGTGCTACTAAATCAGCTGCGCTGAACATTGGTCGCACGATGTCCACACTCGTGGTCCAGGAACGCCATCTCTGGTTCGAGCAGGCGACTATGCTTCCCGAAGGCCGTAACAGGTTTCTGGATGCACCTGTCTCACCAGATGGCCTCTTTGGCGTCGCCGTGGATGATTTCGCGTCGAAGGTCTCCACGATCAGGAAACAGGCAGAGGGTCTGGGTGAGCTCAAGGTCCCGCGCCGGAAGCGACGGCGTTCCGTTGCTTCTGCGCCGGACCCCTCTCCGCCTGTTCGCCGACAAAGAGAGCGTCCTCCGTCACGGTCTGTGCCTTCGACCTCTGGTCCGAGGAAGACCCCTGCATGACGGAAGACACAGTCAACCTCGGAGGGTTCTCGAAGGCAGACGAGCGCTTCTAGTAAGAAGCGCCCCTGAGGTTGGCGACTCGGGAGGTCATGAGCTGTCTTTCGGGTCAAGTCACCGACCCAGCTCCCCTTGGGGGGGGGTGGAGTCCACCACACACTCCTCGCTGCCGTCCTTTGGGATGGCGGCACCTATTGTGTCAAAGACGGATTCATTCACTTCCTGAGAATAGTGGAACCGCTTGCCCTGCGGTCGGGGGTTCATCTTCCTCGGTCTCCAATGAAGACCCCGACTTGGGCGTGTGTTCCACTGGCCATGGCAGAGAGCGCGGGGGCTCATCTCCCCCTCCCTCATCTGACCGTTTCCCAGGGTTCGTCCCTGGTGATTCCGCCCTCAAGCCCACCTCGCGGCGGCCCCGCCTTGGTGACCATCGGCACGTCCCGACTGTTACCCCTGTCTGCTTACCTGGGAGCCTGGCGGAAGCTTCCCAGGGTCTCACAGTGGGTGGTCTTGACAATCCGGCAGGGCTACACGATTCAGTTCGTGAAAGCCCCCAGGTTTCGAGGCGTAGTGCACACTCCTGTCCCCGGACAGGCGCCTCATTCCTGCGAGAGGAGATCGACGCCCTTTTTTGACAAAAGGAGCAGTCGAGCCAGTCCCTCCAGCCGACATGGAATGTGGGTTTTACAGCCCCTACTTCCTGGTCCCCAAAAATCAGGCGGGCTGCGACCAATCTTGGACCTGAGGCATCTGAACCGAAACCTGGCCAAGTTTCGGTTTGGGATGTTGACGGTCCGCTGCATTCTACCGTGCATCCGTCCTGGAGATTGGTTCGCGATAATCGACCTGAAGGACGCGTACTTCAGGTAGAAGTGGTCCCGAGACAGAGACCCTTTCTAAGGTTCTGTTTCGAGGGCCATGCATACCAGTACAAGGTCCTACCCTTCGGTCTTGCCCTCTCCCCGCGCACCTTCACGACGGTTGCCCGGGCCGCTCTTGCCCCGCTCCGCCGGGCAGGCATTCGGATCCTGGACTACCTCGACGACTGGCTATTCATATCCTCGTCCAGGGACCAGTTGATCCGACACCGAAGCAAGGTGCTCGAGTACTTAAACCGATTGGGTCTGAAGGTCAACTGGGAAAAGAGCCGCCTCACTCCGGTGAGAGTCATCTTTTTTCTCGGCATGGAGCTGAACTCCGAGAGCATGCGGGCGCACCTTCGGTAGATCGCGCACGGGCCTTGCTGGATGCCTTATCGGCAGTGTCCTCTCGACAAGTGGTCAGACTGAAGTTACTTCAGAGGCTCCTGGGGCATATGGCAGCGGCAGCCTCAGTGATTCCACTCGGGCTCCTGCATATGCGACCACTTCAGCTATGGCTTCTCTCGCGAGTTCGAACTTGGGCATGGCGTCAGGGAGCTCTTCGTCTGTCCGTGACAGACGCGCTCCCTCACCTGAAGGTCTGGAATTCGGTGGGATTCCTGCGAGCCGGAATGCCCCTAGCGTGCATTTACGGTCGCGTAGTGGTCACCACCGTCGCCTCCAAGACTGTGTTCTTTCTACAGCTCCCCTTCCAGGCGGCTAGTAGAAACCCGTCCCGTTACCCCCCTGCTTCGGTGAGTAACGATGACTTACGTCTCTGCCACTCTCTTGTCTGCAGAACGTCTTCGCTGGTAGCCCTGCGGGCCTCCAGCAGGGGTGCCCTCCTTCTGGTCGTCTTCGCAACAACCGAGTACAGCTAACGCTCTCAGTGTTGGACGACTTCCCCGTCTATGAGAATTCCGGGCAGGGGCAGAAGGAGCTCCCATTCAGGTACTACAGCTTAATTCACTAACCTTTTTCAAGTTTAGTGCTGGCCTGTTTGGATGGACTTCGGGCATGGCGAAAACGTCTCCGGTACCGACTGAAAGGGAACGTCTAGGTTACTTGCGTAACCCCACGTTCCCTGAATAGGGAGAACGGAGACGTTTCCTTTCTGCCATGCCTTGGAAGTCGGGAGACTGAGGCGCCGGAGGTAAGTAGGTCGGCTCCTTGGAAAATCCCATACTAAAGCGTGCGTTACGCCCGGTCTTATACCCGGCTGATTGCTAATCAATCACTCACGCCTGCAATTCAATTTGCCCGTTAAACAGTTTGGTCCAATCTCCCATGGAGATCAGCTCCCATTCAGTAGGTCATCGACTAAACGTCTCCGTTCCCTATTCAGGGAACGTGGGGTTACGCAAGTAACCTAGACGTTATCTTACTCCCTATCCTGCTCTCCAAATAAAAGGAACTATGGATCTGATCAACTGGTCTCTGAATGCAATTGACACCATTTTCTCGACGAGGAGTGTGGGTTCGGGGGAACCCACCTGTCATGCTGGAACTTATGCTGCTGGCTTCATGATGGACTCCTTGGGCGAAGTGGAGGATCGTATGCCTGGCTGCTCTGTCCCTGGAGGATGTCGAAGACATCTACATAATTGGAACTGCGATAACTGGGATTCTGCTGATTGGAATATGTGGAGCTCTCGGCTATCGGCGATTATCAAAAGCGGTCAGTGCTCAAAGCCCCACTAAGCTGACCGACTGGAATGGAATGTTGACTGGACTTAAAACTGTCGGGACTCAATATATTGGCCTGTGACCGCAAACTGGATTTTATCATGGAAAGACTGGCAGAAATGAAACGTAAGTTGGATAACTTGGAGACCGGGGAAAGACACTAAAAATCTGGAAATTTACAGCCTTTGACCTAAATTAACTTCTGTACCATCTGGATTCCCTTATCTCCTCTGGCCTTGGAGGCCACAAAGAGGAGTCTAAACATTACACAACAGGAGTGGGAGGTTGAGCTTATCAAAAACTTGCTTTGAAATCATTTTAAGGCTTTCCTTTCACTTTCTTTTTCTTATCTAATGATTTATTTTTCTTTATCTCTTGACATACAGATACTGAAACATTTATTCATTAACCATGAACTATGTTCATTAACATAATATTCAGATAATTCACAAATCTTTGTACCTTTCTGATGGCATTCAGGGCATCACCTTGGCGCGGTGGGTAGGACTTTGGCCTTGTGTTTTCCAAGCGCCACTCTTGGCTCTAGAAGTTAAATCATGTCATGGCAGTTTATGCTTGAGACGGACACAATTAATACTAGATGATGCTATTAATATTCATAGTAACACTATTGCAGATTCCGAAGGAAGATTTATTATAATTAACATAACCATATCAAACAAAGCTTCACAAGAACACCTTCAGTGAGCTATTCCTTATTCTCTCACAAATCATTACTATTTCATACAATACAAGCAATACAGCTTTAAAAAATATTTTAAAATGTTAATTTCCTAGCAGAAAACGAAAACAAAAATTACCTTTTTTGAGACATCTAGCTTAATATTGCAGAGCTTAAATTAAAGTGACCTTTCATCTTATTCATTCATCAGTTGCATATTTATATATATATATATATATATATATATATATATATATATATATATATATATATATATATATATACTACTATACTATATATATATATATATATATATATATATATATATATATTATATATATATATATATATATATATATATATATAATGTTTGAAATACATAATACATTATGTTTTCATAATAATCTATATTAACATTTTGCAAAGAAAAATACTTTTTCGGGGGAAAAATTATTTCATGTACATAAAATGGTCTTTATGCAAATTAGAAAATTATTTCATAATTTCCACTTATAAAAATTAATATTAGCTCCACAGCAACATTAACAAACTTAAACATATTTATATAATGCAAGAGTCAGAGTAGGGTTAACCCTAATACAGTCCGTATATTGAGACTGACGGCAGCAGCCGCAAAGTTCTGTTTGCTCAATAGCTCAAATAGTTTCACTCTGAAGTAGCGGAGCTAGCAGCCAGAAGCTAACAGACCAGGGAGAGTTTCCCCAGTTCCAAAAACCATCGAAATCCAGAAAGAAAGAGCATTCACTCAAGCAGGGGAACACATAGATCTGCGCACTGCAGACAGGATGAGACTTGCAAATGGTCGAGACTGAATAGCAAAAAGTGCCCTGCAATTTCAAGCCGCAGCTTGACTGATAGAAATACATTAAAATCTTTCCGTTCAGTTTCTACACAACAGACTGGCTGGGAATGACCCTAATCACTAATCAGACACACAAAACGAATGGTTGAATAATTGTGATGCAAAGTGCGTTCAGAGATGCAAGATGTAACATTTTCACTTTGCAAGGTGAATCCTTGAAATCAAACCATCAGACCTTAAACCATGTGATCAGACAGGTCGTTGGGGGGGAGGGGTCGTACGGTATAAAAGACTTTCTAGCAGAGATTGAAACAGCTGCACTGTACCCTGCAGTTGTTTTTAAAGAGAATTCATTCAGTTTATTAAGACGATCTTCACAGACAGAGTAGGACTGCTGTATGAATAAATTACTTTCACCACATCAGTTCTGAGGCGTTAAAACTTTTCTTTCTTACAGATACAAGCTTCCTGCTCTGAATTTCCACAGGGAATCAACATTCATTCCAGCAGTTCATCATACAGGTGAGCTCTAAATATTATCTTGAAAATGAAAATATTACACATTTAATTGAAATGTAATGGATCATATTAAATAGGATTTTATTTATTTTTATTTTATTTAATTCTTTACTAATATGAGGTTTAACTTCTGAGACATGTTCTAGAAATTAGAGGCATGTTTTTAATATTTTTATTATTAAAACATTATTTAAAATAAACAAAATGTTCAAGCACTTTCTCTTTCTCCAACGACGAGATGTAAATTACCTGGTTTTAAGATACCAGGATAATTGGAGATCAGCTGCTCAACTTCCACATTTTTCCATTACACCCAGTTCAATTTTGAACGTGTGTCTCTCAGACGCAACACAGACTGTTAAAGTTCAACTGATGCATCCTTAATCACTTCAGCAGTAAAATACATTTTATTATTTTATTTGTCTTCAGATTCTGTGAATTATTAAAATCCCAGCTCTAAAATTGGTCAAGCCCAGTCTGTGTTAAAAGCCATTGAGTAAAATGGGTTTAAGAGTGGATTTACAAATGTTAATAGAAGCAACTAGAAGTATATGGCATTGTGGTGATACTATTATTATATTTATTATAAGTAATAATAAAAATAATTATTATTTGACTTAGAGGCACCTTTCTTATTATTCCTATTATTTTCTATATTACTCAAGGACAAATTCAGTTTCACTTTCACAACTTATAGGAATACTATTTACAGGATTACTTTGGGCGGTACTAAAGTATGACGTGCTCTAAATTTTTCTCCTCCTCCCTCTCAACAATAAACCCATTTAGCATTACCTTTAACTAATAAAATGCTAAAATGTACTAAGCATTTAAGTTTAAATAAAATGATAATATTAGAAGAATAATAAGTAGATTTAAGAACTAAAAATAGTTAAAGAAATACACACGATTCTGTCTCTAAATGAACACTAGATGGTAGTATAGACGCTATTGTTTAACATTTTAAAGATCCATTACAGGCTATTCCAGAGGATTGGGGCAGTTGCACAATCCAGTTACAATTTACGTTTGATTAGTCTAATTGAGAAATATGTGTCATTTATTTTGAGCATTTTATTAATATATTTCAATTTTTAATGGTTCAAATCATTTACTCTTTTTGCCAAAATTATGTTCAGTTCTAAGCTGTATATTTCGTTTATAAAATATATTTTTCTTAATTTATTTTGTCATTTGAGGTAAAGAACGCCTTAGTAGATGAGTTACATTTATGCAAGAGCAGTGCAGCATAGTCTCAGTTGAGTTTTGATCATTTTATTTATAAAAAAGTGTTTGGCGCTCAAGCAGAAAACAGTCTCAGCTAGCACACATTCTTAATATATATGCAGCTCAGTGAGAGGAATCTGGAGTGTTTCCTTTTATTTGTGTCTGAACAAGTCAATGTGAGATAAATACATTCATGCGGTACCACATTGTGTCCTGGGTTATTGATGTTTTTCACTAAAAACAGTGTGGGTGATTTTGTACATTCATTCTGATAATCTTAAGTGAAAGGTTTGAAAACCTAACAACACAATTGTTGACAGTATTAGAGCAACCTAAATGTGCAATAAAAATAATTTCTCACAACATCATAGATTGTAGTCTGAGGGAGGAAAAAGAACTGTGTTTATATCCTGGAATGTAAATATCAGAGTAAAAGCCTCAGACAAACGCAGATGATAACAGAAGGCAATGCTGTTTTCTGAGATGCATCTATATACCCCCCCCCCCCACAAAAAAAAAAACAAAAACAAAAAAAAAGTTAAACGAAAAGACAACTGAAAAACGTAAATTGCAATAAATGAATACATTATACTTTTATACAATGCAACTTACACCTTAAGGAACTCTGTCCCCTGACGACTGTCCCCTTCTGGTGATGATTTTTCACGAGTACAACCTCTAATCTCTTTATTCATTGTCCTTACAGCAACAAAAATGAGTAAATTACAAGAACAGTCTACCGATCTAGATGCAAGACGTGACCGTGAGTATACGCAACAGTCATCATATATGTCAACTAATATATAGATTTGAATAAAATGTTAAATTAAAATTAAAATGTACGGTAATTTCTGCCAAATCCACTCATGAATATGTGTTCTACTCAAATAATAACAAAAAGTAAGTCTTTTAGAACCGGTTTCTCAAGCCAGATGGTGCACAAGAGCTGTAATCTGGCGTAAAAGTTTGAGAGAGTTTAGCCCGACCCAAACCCGTCTTTCCTTTACTGTCTCATTCGAGAGCCTGTACTCAACCTGACCCGAGATGACCCGAGATGATTCGAAACGAACCAGAGTGTGTTTCTCTTAGTGTTCAATGCATTTATGCTGATCATTTTTCAACGTAAACCTAATACATTTACAAATAATATCTGGGCTGAATACATGACTAAATAGATGAAGAAAATCTCAGGTGTCTTGTCAGTTAACCCACAACTCATTGACTAACCAGACAAAATTGTACAAGTAAATAATTGGTGTTTGAAAAGCTATACTTATAATTATATTTAGCAGACAGGATAAATAATAAAGCTGAGCGAGACACCTAGTGGGTACAAACATCTCCTCAGTGTACATTTTCATGTTTCTCACATGAGAGCGCACCAAAGCCGATTTGTCAGCTCCCGACGGGCCCTGTCTGCTCCAGCCTAAGAACTTAAGCCCAGCTTCCAACCCTATATATAATAATAATAATAATAATAGATTTTAATTATAATGCACTTTACATTTGACTTCAAATCTCAAAGTGCTACAGAGTGAAAAATAACAACAACACATTACAATTTACAATTTTAAAAGAAAATAAATATTAAAACAGATTAATTGTAGGCTTAGTTAGTTTTTTCTTAAAAACATCCACTGTCTGTGGGGCCCTGAGTTGGTCGGGTAGGGCATTCCACAGACCGGGGGCAACTGCCTCAAAGGTCCTGTCTCCCATGGTCTTGAGGCGTGTCCTAGGCGGGACCAGACGGTGCTGTTGGCCTGACCGGGTCCTGGCTGAGGTGTGTGGTGTGAGCAGTTCTGTGAGGTAAGTGGGGGCCTCACCGTGCAGGCAGTGATGGGTGTGGAGGAGGATCTTGTACATATATATATATAATCCAGAAAAGTGTGTTTCAAAAAGAGTTTTAAATTAATTTGCATTTCCATGAAGGAAATAAGTATTTGATCCCCTATCCATCAGCAAGATCTTTAGCTCCCAGGTGGATCGTATACAGGTAACGAGCTGACATTGGCTCATTACCTGTATAAAAGACACCTGTCCACAAAAGCAATCAATCCAGATGCCAAACTCTGCACCATGGCCAAGACCAAAGAGCTTTCCAAGGATGTCAGGGACAAGATTGTGGACCTACACAAGGCTGGAATGAGCTACAAGACCGTCGCCAAGCAGCTGGGTGAGAAGGTGACAATAGTTGGTGCAATTATTATGGAAGAAATGTAAATAACTGCCAATCTCCCTCGATCTGGAGCTCCATGCAAGATCTCACCTCATGGAGTTTGATGATAATGAGAACGGTGAGGAATCAGCCCAGAACCACTCGGAAGGAACTTGTCAATAGTCTCAAGGCAAATGGGACCATAGTCACCACAAAAACAGTTGGTAACACACTACACCGTGAAGGACTGAAATCCTGCTGTGGCCGCATGGACCCCCTGCTCAAGAAACTCCATCTATAGCCCCGTTTGAAGTTTGAACATCTGACTGATTCAGAGGAAGACTGGGTGAAAGTGTTAAGATGAGACAAAAATTGAGCTCTTTGGCATCAACTCAACTCGCCGTGTTTGGACGAGGAGGAATGCTGCCTATGACTCCAAAAACACCGTCCCCACCATCAAATATGGAGGTGGAAACATTATGCCATATTTGAAACATTAAACATTATACAGGACAATCCACCGCATCAAAGGGAGGATGGATGGGGCCATGTACCGTCAAGTGTTGGGTGAGAACCTCCTTCCCTCAGTCAGGGCATTGAAAAATGGGTCGTGGTTGGGTATTCCACCATGACAATGATCCAAAACACACGGCCAAAGCAACAAAAGATTGGCTGAAGAAGAAGCATATTAAGGTCATGGAGCCTGATCTTAATCCCATAGAAATTCTCTGGAGGGAGCTGAAGGTTCGAGATGCCAAACATCAGCCAAGAAACATTAATGACTTGGAGAGGATCTGCAAAAGGAGTGGGCCAAAATCCCCCCTGAGATGTGTGAAACCTTGTGGCCAACTACAAGAAATGACTGACCTCTGTGATTGCCAACAAAGGTTTTGCCACCTAGTACCGAAGCATGTTTTTCAAAGGTATCAAATACTTATTTCCTTCATGGAAATGCAAATTAATTTATAACTCTTTCTGAAACACATTTTCTGGAATTTTTTTTTTGTCATTGTTGTCTCTCACTGTTCAAATAAACCTACCATTGAAATTATAGACTGATCAATTCTTTGTTAGTGGGCAAACTTACAAAAATCAGCTGGAATATATATATATATATATATATATATATATATATATATATATATATATATATATATATAAAGTACAATATAAGACAATATATATAATTAATTAATTATATACGAAATTAATCCGTTCCAGGGTGATGTTCGTATCTCTAACTTTTTTTTTTTACTATACAAAAATTTAAAGTTTTCTCACCACTATCACCTCTAAATCTCGATTGCAGATTTGTTTCAAAGCCATGGTTTCACAATAGCAGAAAAACTTGGAGAAGGAACCTCAGGAACTGCGTTCAAAGTGACCAACAAAGAGAGCGACGAATGTGTCATCAAAGAGATCGTCTGCAGAAATGTAATATATATTCATTCATTACTCTATTTGTTTCAGCAGAATCACCATCTTCAACAATGTTTCACTGTTGTTTTGCACAGAATGAACATTTCAACAGAATCAAAGATTCAGTGAACACTTGCAAGATTCTGAATCATGGATACATTGTTAAATATTTAGATTCGTTTGAAGGTATGTATTTAATGATTTTCTCTCTTTACAGAATAAATATTTGGAATATCTGAATATTAATCAAAGCTGAATTGCATTAGGTGAACAAAGTGGAGTCATCTATGTGGTCATGGAGTACTGTGAAGGAGGAGATCTTTTCAGCAGGATGAAAAAACAGGCACAGGAAGGGTTTTTCGAAGAGGAACAGGTAATAAATAAATAAAATAAATGTCTGGCCAATATCAGGACTAGCTTGATCCAGTTTTGAACAGGAGATATATTACACAATAATACTTTTGTCAAGACAAAACAGGAACAGAGACATATGTCGGGAATCCAACTAATGGGAACGACTGTCCATGGGAGTGAGCAGGCTGAATATATAACAGGCAAATTGATTCGCAGGTCTAGGTGATTAGCAATACAGTGGTACCCCGAAATACGAAAGCTTCGAGTTACGAAATGTTCGAGATACGAAAGGTCTCGTGGGAAATTTTTTGCTTAGAGATGCGAAGAAAAATTAATGATACGAACAAATACAAGCTGTTCTGCTGTATTTTCCGCTTGACCTCATGACATCACGCTGCGCTTCCAGGTTCTAGCGCTTCTATTCTCCCAGTGCAAAAAGGATCTGATGCGCTTCAAAACACTTTAACAACACAGCGAAACATTATGTATAGATTACTAATAATGTGCTATAACAAATGTTAGAGTCAAGGTGTCGTAAAAGAAATAACGTTTATAATGTGGAAACTGTTGTTCCGTAGCGCAAGTTAGAGAAACCCTGTGAAACGTTCTCAGAAGCGCTCTCTCCATCTGTCTGCGCTTGTGCTTGAAACCATGTTTGTGTTAGTAATTTGTGAAATATCTCGAGAAATTTCATACGTGGTGCCGCAATTTTTTCTGCCGTCTGTTCCACCTCTTCCGACACACCGCTTCACTCAAGGTAAGGTTTCACATTTTTTTTCAGTTTTTTTTTTTTTTTTTATAATTTATTACATTAACAATGTGTAGATTCTTAGAAACGTTACTTGATTTTTCGCTGGTTTTCCATTTTTTTATCTACTTATGCTGGTGTTTCAGAGAGCCGTTGTATGGATTAGGCATTTTACATGTAAAACTTAGGAGATACGAAATGTTCGAGATCCAAACGACACCCTGGAACGGAATAGTTTTGTATCTCGGGGTACCACAGTACAAAACCCGGCATCAACCTATGCTCATTCCAAGGAGCAGAACCCACTTTTACCTCTCGGCACCTCAGATCAATGACTTCCAGGGCATGGCAAGGGGATACGTCTCTGTTCCCTCCTACAGTGAATGAGAGGTTACCCAAGTAACCTAGACGTTCCCTTTTGTTCTGATGGGAACCCCTTTTTAGAGTTCCATGTCCAAAGTCCTTCCAGACAGACCGCAGCTAACCAACTTAAGCTCGTATGCACCTGAATGGGAACACCTTCTGCCTAGGGGTGGATGCTGAAACCCGGTACTTAATTAGCCCGGTGCCTATTAATAAAAGACCAGAGTCTCCATAAGCTCTGATGTTAATGGTTCTGCAATCAGTACCAAAGAAATTAAAATAAATCCTATTTATTAGTGCTAACTAAACATTACCCAGCATATTTTACTTGACCAGCCTTGTGTAATTTGCGCTAATATTCATTATTCACCTGCTCTGCCGTTATTTGGAATCTCTTGACGATATGTATGTTCTGCATTAAAGAGAGAGTTCAGCAGGAGAGCTCTCGCTTATAAAGCCCAATGGCGGTGAGAGTCAACTGATTGAAAGTATGGTTATTCTTCACCTGTGTGGACGCAGACTATGCTCGTAGCCTCAAGTGCAACAAGATTTTTAGGCGGAAAGGCAGAAACACAAGAGATCGATCAAAACAAAGTACATTTTGTGCAGACAGAGAAATGTCTAGCTTCTACTTCATCATCCGTCCCCTCACGATAGTGAGGTAATTGTTTATATGGGAGGTGAGTAGTGACCAGCATGTCAGTAATTGGTTGCAAGGAAGCTTGTACTAAAATGTGTATGTTGATGCTTTTGTGATTGGGGATTGTTTTCAGTTGTCTTTCTGCCAGACAGAGTTGAGCTCTAGTTTCTAGGTATAATTTGATGTTCTATCCATCCTGGATCGATAGTCATTTTTGGGATTCCTAGGAAAGCATCTGGGATTCTTGAGACACCTCAACATATAACACTCACTGTGTTCATTCATTCATTCACTTGTTCATTCATTCATTCAAAAGGGGCAAAAATTATGAGATTATAAGAACGATTTACCCATTATTCTGTGTGGAATGTTTGCCTGCAGATTTTAGACTGGCTGGTTCAGCTTTGTCTGGCTCTGGAGTATATCCATTACAGACAAGTGATTCACAGAGATATAAAACCTCATGTAAGTCAATTCAACTAAATACAATCTAGTTTAGCAAACAGTCAACTGTGAAAATGTTTTATGGTAACTACTGTTGTTTTGTATTTTCTCTTCTATTTCAAGAATATTTTCCTGGCGGAATATGGTAACCTCAATCTCGGAGACTTTGAAAGCTCCAAAGAACTTGACGGGTGACTAAATATTAAATTGTATGCATGTGTATGTGTGTCTAAACAGTTTTCTTACTGGTAATTCATGAAAATACCAATACAGTGGTACCCCGAGATACGAATGCTTCGAGTTACGAAATGTTTGAGATATTAAAGGTCTCGCAGGAAATTTTTTGCTTCGAGATAAAACTAAAAGTTCAAGATACGAAGAAACACCAATTTCTGCTCTGTCATCCGCTTGTTAAATCTGACATCACGCTGTGCTTCCGGGGTCCTGGCGTTTGTTGGCGAGTGAGGCCCCCTCTAACCAACGCCAATGAGGCTGCAATGCCGTGGGTGGAGTGGGCCCTCAGTTAGAGAGGGCAGGGGACTTCACACGCCTGGTAAGACAGCTGGATATCCTCCACAATCCAATGCGACGTAGCCATCTACCCCCTAGGAGGAATTGCACGGTCAGTTCGTGGCTGCTGACCGTTTTTCCTTCTACCAGAAGGTGGAAATGGCTGCAGCATAGACCTTAAGGGACAAAGGGAACAGGCCCCGATCTAACCCCTCCTGGAGGAAGGTCAACGCGGCACTGATACGACAGGTCCACTCGACAAACTGACCCCACTTTTTCGTGTAACACTCCCTTGTAGGGGGATAACGCATATTCATCACGGAGGGTGGAAGAGGATGGGGGTCCTCCTTGGATGGCTATACCATATGTGTAGGGCTCACAAATCCTAAATCCTGTTTTATCAACTTATACTGTTGTTTCTGAGAGCAGTTGCATGGATGGATCGGGCTTTTTACATGTACAAATTGTTCGACATACGAAGGTCACACTGGAACAGATTAATTTTGTATCTCGGGGTACCACTGTGTGTGTGTGTGTGTATATGTATATGTATATATATATATATAGATATAGATATGTTCATAAGCATCTAGTTTAAAGGTGTATATTGTAATAATTTTTTATGTTATTAACCATCTCTGTTACTTGTTTACTGTAAATATTACTGTTATCACATGTTTTGTAGAATATAGTATTTTACCATTACATTTATGGACATTTTTTACAGTGCTGTTTATCATCCCATGTTTGATAATGTCTTTTGAATCCATGTCTTGGTCAGACCTGATGCTTATGCAAAATCTGTTGTGGGTACGGAACTCTATGTCAGCCCAGAAGCTTTGCAAGGAAGATCTGTTTGGAAAAGGTAAACAATTCTAAATAAAGCAGACATAAGTTATGATTTCTGAGATGCAGCTTTATGTAGCAAATGTCTTTTAAAATAAACTTATGAGCATAACAACATGCCAATTTTGTTAATCTACATTTTAGTGAAATTTGGTCGCTGGGTTGGTTGCTTCATGATCTTTGCATGCTGGATGTGTGGGTGAGTATAAATTGATATAATTTTATATAATTAAATACAATAGATTTTTTTGACCTGCAATAACTCACACAATACAAGTGGCTAATTTATTCAAATGTAATGTAGTCCCTCCAGAATTTACAGATTGGATTTATTGTTACCCCTTTCCTTATTATGAGACTTGGTAGTCTACCAATTACTAAGTGGATTAGTAAATACCGGTAAGTTTGGCTCAGATTAAAAATTTGATCGTACTGTTCTTTGGATATAATTCTGAAAAGATTGATATCAAGACAAGATATAAATAGCATATAATGAGCTGTTCATAAAGACACAGGGCAGAGCAAGGGACCCTGCATCCACCCATCCCAAAACAATGAAGATCAACAGCTTCTGCTGTGTGAGTTAAACTGGCAGAAAAATATAGAGAATAGTTATCTATGCTGCATCAGCTCTATGTCTTCTGTTCAAGAGTTCTTGCTCAGCGTGATTGACAAACAATCCACTCAGAGGCATCAGGCATTACTTTTTAAACATTCAGAAATATTCTAAAACTTTCTGGACATTTTTATTCTCATGTTTTGCTATTTTGCCTTTTGTAATAAAGACATCTCTTAGGGAGTTTGATAGGGTTTCCCTAAAATCAGTAACTCATATCATTTTATAATTCTCAGTCAGATGCCATAAAGCGTCGTACAGCACATGCTCTCAGCATGACTGGACACCTCCCTCAGATCTCAGACAGATACTCAACGGATCTTCGGGAACTGATCAGTGAAATGCTCAGCCCTGAACCTGACCAAAGACCTTCAGCTGGAGAGATCCTAGGAAAACCCTTCCTGACAGACGCTGTACAAAGAAACATGGGGATTCCAGAAAAACATGAACGTCAATTACAGAAAGCCATCCTAGCCTTTGATGAGGCATACACCCTAAACTTTGAAAAATTTGAGACCTTAGTTGATCAATGGGGGAAAGCAGTGGATTCACTGGAGCAGATAAATTATGGCACCACAGCAGGCAGTCTGTCTGGAGCAGCAGTGGGAGCAGCAGGGGGAATAACAGCACTGGTGGGTGCTATGCTTGCACCGTTCACTTTTGGTACATCTCTGATTGTAGCAGGTGTTGGGATTGGAGTTGGAGTTGCTGGTGGTATAACAGGTGCCACATCTAATATTACCAAAAGTGTAAAACAAAAAACAATCATTCAGAGATGTGAAGAAATTAAGGCAGAATTTGAAAGAGTGAGCACACCTATTTTTGATTCACTCAAAGCACTGCGAAAAGTGATGAAAGACATCGAAAAGTTCAAAGATGTTGCCAGTAGCTCAAATGAGAATAACTTCCAAATGTCCTGGAGAGTGGGCAGAGCCACAATTGTTGGTGCGGGTGAGTTCATTGCTCTGGGAATGGTGGCGAGCTTTGGCAGGATGGCTGTACAGACTGCAAAGGTTGGACGAGCAATAGCTGCAGCATCAGGGATCTTGAGCGGAGTCTTAGTGATAGCTGACATTGCTTTCATAGTGAAAGATTCTATAGAGATTCATGAGATGAGAAACCACTGGAAAACAGATAATCCAGATCAGGTCAAATCCCAAATACTCAAGTCAATCGCACAGATGAGGAAAACACACAAAGATCTCGAAACGGCTGTGAACGAAATAGAAAACACAAGAATGGAACTCAATGAAGTCATAGAGAGAGCCAGGGCTTTGGCAAAACAAGAGAGTGCCACCCAAAACAAGTGAAAATCTAACTTAAAAGAAGTTTGTGAGCTGAACGAAGCAATAATCTATCTATCTATCTATTTATATTCTGTATTGAAAAAATCCTGTATGCAAAACCTATACTGAAACATTTATTCATTAATCATGAACTATGGAACATAATCTTCAGATAATTCACAAATCTTTGTATTTTTGAAGGGTCTCTTTAGTAATGGTAAATGTTTTTCATGAATGTTTAGTATTTTCTGTTAGATAATGTGTGATTAATATCTTTGTATCAGTGCTTGGTGATGCAATGATGATGCTTTAACCTTCAAAGAAGACATAACGCAGGAGCAGATGCTGCATGTCTGATGCAATACACTAATGTTTGAATAGTTCATCAAGTGTAAGCTTGTAAATGAAGTGTTGTGTGAAGTGATTTATTCATTATTCCATAAAAACTCATTTGTGACAAACTACCTGTGTTTCAATTGTTTATAAGAAAATGAAATATTAAACCAGTCGAATGAACTGATATGATCTGATGGCATTCAGGGCATCACCTTGGCGCGGTGGGTAGGACTTTGGCCTTGTGTTTTACAAGCGCCTCTCTTGGCTCTAGAAGTTAAATCATATTATAGCACTTGAGACGAGACACATTAGTAGATGATGAGAAACAAGTAATAAAATATGGGGCAGCACTGAGACAGTTAAAAGGTTGCCTAAGTAGTGTTCTAAAGTGACAACACAGAATTTTTAAGATAACGGTAGTTACTGATTCATTAATGGTAGTAAAGCGCAATATTGGGATTGTAAGGGTTTGGCATGGTGTGCTAGTGGATCACATTAGTAACAAGTAGAGTTGAGCCGGATACTCGAGTATCAGGTATGGATAAACCACTTTTGCCAAGTACGAGTATCATACGAGTAATACGAGTCAATATCCGATAATATTTTTTTGTAAATCTTTCAGCGCGACAAAACACGGCAATCCCGAGTTTTTTCCGGGTCGGCAACAGAAGTTAACCCTTTATCACTGAAGCTGTGACCGGCGACAAACAGAGAGAAACAGACCTTTCGCCTGGAGCGAAGGAGAGCAGTGACAGATGATTGATTTCCTGTGATCGCTTTAACAACAGTTTAGCGGAGATTTCACTGTAAATATAATATTTATACTATATATAATAATATAACCATTGTCTTAGTTGTAGTAATAGGTTTATTTGAGTTAGATTGTACTGTTTTTTTTTTTTTTTTTAACCGTGTTCTGTCTGTGATTCTCATTCTTTCGTGGACATGCGTCTTTTTTCCATATTTCCTTGCATTCTTCCGCCTGTTTTTGGCACACTAAAGTGTTAGATTTCAGTGCCAAAACACTTGTAAATAGTGAAAGAATATTGTGGCAGCCGACACGTGGGGCCAGGGAGAATTAAATTTAAAAAGGCCAACTTATAGTAGTAGCATCCTGTCTCGGTTAATAACTTCGATAATGCCACCCCAGGAATTTCACCTGGAGAGTCTCAATAAGGCACGCAGATCATTCACTTGATTAAAAGGGTAGAAGGCAGGACACGGAAAACGAAGTACCAAACAAAATACACTTTATTAATTACTCCAAATTTTTAGAAAAAGGAGTCTGGGCTGGACGCGCTGAAGACCTTTAGGGGGTGCTGAGCCTGATGCTGGACCACAGGAGCCAGGGGTGCCCCAGGAGTGGGGGGATACGTTCTCAGACCACACGCCACTCACCGTGAACTTATGAAATGGCCTCCCCCGTTTTACACCAGGGGAGGAGAGACACTACAATTTCCAGTGGTTAACCACCTTTCAAGGTGCACGCTAGTATCCCACCACTTCCAGGTCCCAGCTCCTGTAACACAGCCAAACACAGGGTTAACCCAGCAGTTACTCCACCCCCAATGACCATGCCCTCCCCAGCACTCTAACAGTTTGCAATGGACATGATTCCGTACACAATAATTCAGCAGTAAATATTTACATAAATCTATATACACACACACTAAATACAATACACACCATCAATCACTTAATTTAATTAAAACTAACGCACTCACCCTTGCACTGGCGCCAAGTATTCACACCACACTCACAAGCACACTTTATGTTAAAAATAAGCTTTCGCTAACATACACGCACACACACTAATATTCACTATTGCACTTCAATGCAAAGCCTAATATTGCACATGGGATACGGTGCTGAGAGAGCACATAGTATTGCACGTAATTCTCCTGAAAATGGGGATTTCCAGGGATAAACAACGTCTTAGAAATCAAACTATGGTAATCTATATTGCACTTCGCACATGACCTGTATTGCAAGTGTCCCAACGGCAGCGTCCCCCTCTGGGAAAATGAGCCACTGGGTGAACGGAGTCGCACGCCAACCGGACTCACAACGAGCTGCGAGCGCACAAAGGCGGCTCCGATCGCGACCAAAACTACAATAATTAGTACAGGATTTAGAACTAAATCAAGACATAGCAACTGGTTAGCTCCATGCTAGCTCCATACCTTGTAGGGCCTGAACGCCACACCGGAACGAGCGAGGTCAGCTGGAAATGACGCATGACCCACACACTCTCAGAACGCCCTAAATACTAACGCGCTGCTCTGCGATAGGGCAGCGCAACTGTCACTCACTGCTTAAAAAAAGACGCCGACCTATGACAGGACACTGAGGACACAGTCATTCATACGGTTACAATATGTTTATACCATAATCCAGAGCCCCTGTGAGTTTTGTGCATTTTTCAATCACAGTCCTATAATAAAAGTTTTTTCACACAGGGTTTATTCCCAAAAATGTTTTTCAATATATATAGTGTCATTTTTTTTACATTATATAAATTGACTTTATATAATATTGCTTTTAAATTGATTGATTCCAACAACAATTCACTGGAATCCATTTCAAAAGACAACAGGTAGAGAAAAAAAACCCTGTCCCATCCCAATCCTGGACCAGAGTAATAAAATAAATCCTGTCCTGTCACGAAGCTGAATCCAGCTTCTTAATTGCAGCTTCTTATAGACGCTTACCGGTCCACCTTAAAAAAACAACGCAACATTTTTGAGTCATCGTATTCTAAACTTGGCTTTTTTTTAAAAAAAATTAAAACGCATTAAGTCAAATTGGGTTGGGGGTTTCATTTCTCATTTTCTTTTTTGGATGCATTCAGAAACTCTACAGATCCTTATAGTAGGTATTTTACTCTGTTATAATGTAGAAAATGGGATACTCAACACTAAGAGACTGTAGTGTGTGCTGTATGCTGCTCTGTCAGGAAGAAGAGAATGCGATCCTTGGTGTCACCACCAGAGTTTTACAAACCAAGCACCAGAGAGTTAATTCTGAAATCGGAAAAAAAACTTGTGACCCTTGTTTCAAAAAGAAGTCACAGAGTTTCCAAAAGAAGTCCCAGAATTCAAGTTTAGGGGCCAGGAAATGTGAAAAGGCTTAAGGATTTCTAACACAATAATAAGCTGATGGCGCTAATATGTTTTTTTTTTGTCTGAGTGAAGTAATAAAAAAAGAATACCTTGCTGTCCATTTGTCATTTCATAACGCTGTAAAAGCCCTGGAAAACAAGATCAGAGTCAGAGAAGCAAGTGTGTATTCACGTTCAGATCGGATTTGCTAACGGTACAAAGGCAGGACTGAGGGAGGATTATTAGTGATAAGTGGAGGTCATCATGAGTCCTGGACAAACCAGTCAGATCATTTGCAAACTCAAATGATGCTGATGTTAATCTCAGATTTGCTTTAGTAATATCTGTCAATAGAACACAACATGAATGATTATCTCTGAGATCAGGCGACAGTCAAATTCATCATTTACAAACAAAAGATTTAAGACTCTGACATCAATGATATATGTTTACCCCAAAAAGATGAAAGCCAATACGTAACCATGGACAACCATTACATTTATCATCAGGTGTTCAAATGCCACATGCATGGTTTGTTTTTATAGAAAAGGTTCAAAAAATGAGAGAAAATCGGTACAGTTATAAAGTTATAAATTTGTTTCCGTCTCCTCCAGTGGTGATGTTTGGGACTGTGCCTGAACTTAATATCAAACTTTGAACTCAATTTTTATTTAACAGGTTAAGTTCTGATCGTGTGAAAATACTATATTATCTGCTTTGATTCTTCTTTTCTCACATTGTTGAGAGCCCAAACGTGATAAAAAAGCAACAGAAGTTCACAGAATCAAATTTCTACCAACCATCTCAAGTACACATGTAAGCACCAGCAGAAGACTGTCCAAAGCCAAGTAATCTGAGTGAACTTAGTGAAAAGAACTTAGAAAGGAGAGTTTAACAGGGGACTGGATGGGGAATGCATAGTCTACATGGAGAGCCAGAGTCACTCCGGATGGAAGTGCCTTCTGGGCTCACTTGGGCGCACACTTCCGATGGTACTGTGCTGCGACCGGTTCCACTATGGGCAGGTAGGTTTAACTGTGAAAGGTACCCCGAAAATCCCAGTCACCCTAGACCCACCAGGGGTTGAGGCCAGTGACCTCCATGCTTTTCCTCCCCTTGCATTTTTTACAAGGCTATAAAATATGCAAAACAAGTATAGTGCAAGTTTCCAAACACGAAAGAATTTGTTTGAATGTTTATCAATTTAGGCAGTTTATCAAAGTTTTAGATTATTTTTTGTGAAAAAAAGTTTTTGCTTTTAAAATGATTTAAGGACTATTTACATTATTGTGCATTGGTGAAAAGTTTCAGATTTGTGATACATTTGCAGCTAAATATATATGAACACAATCTAGAGTTTTTCTGTAACAGCTGCTTAGGGGCCCTTTTTTCACTGGTAACTGTTAAAAACTGTACATTGAGCAGCAGTTTTCAGTCTTTAACCCTTTAAGATCCTTTAACCCTTCAAGTATTTTAATTTATCATACATCAATGCAACTGTTATATCCTAGATTTTAACAATATTAATAGAGTAAGTTGAATATTAACTGAAGTGTAAACCAAAAATGTAAAATCGTTTTTTTTCTCTAGACATTTTTTTCGAAATACATATCATAACTTTATCCCTCAAAATTGTAAATGTAACAAAGTTGCTCAAAATGCATTTGAACCACAGTAAATTTATTCTGAGTGAATTCTTTGTTTAGCTTTTGAGGTACACTCAAATTTATAAAGTAAGACAAAAACTAAAAACATGCACATTTTGCATAAAACGTACCAAGAACATCACAATACAACTGTGCAATCAAATCGCAATAAATAACACAAATGAAATATCTCATTGGACTTCACACATGAAGGGAGCTCACTTTCCACACACTTTTTTCACTCCTGTGGTGTTTTTTTTTAGCCTGAAGCCCCTCACAGATGGCAAAAGGGATGTTATGGGATGTTTAGATTTAGATACAGATTAAGCGAGTCTAAGCCAAAAATTTTCGCCACGGTAAAAGTCCAGGAAAGATGACATCACTTTTACAGTGTGATGAGGAAATACCCTTCATCTGAAGTGTTGTGAATAGTGAATACCCGCGGTGTGGATTATAATGCTTTTATTGTGTAAACTTGGAAGGAATTTTTGCGATTTTTTTTTTATACTGGTTTTCAGCACACCCACTTGTGGAACAAAACGGCTCTATGAGGCATGTTTCATACGCCAAATGTAAGCCTAAATCCTTCTGTTCATGATGCAAAAAGAATTATTGCTCTATCTTATGTGGTTATAATTTTACAGCCATTTAAAAATTGATATGCAAATGGTATCACCGGAACTCCTGTAGGTCTTAAAGGGTTAAAATGATCCTAGATGAGGATTCTGATTCTATCCAGACATAATATTGACCCTGACATGAGTGCAGAGATTTCTCTGTTAAAACAAACGCTAGTGTATAAAAAATTATATTATTTGAGTTGTTAATTTTTTTTAATCACACTGACAAATCAGCCACAAACAAACAAACAAATGCAAGACGCAGAGAGACCAATAAATATTTTACAGCAGAACAAATACCTCATAGATTTAAAACAAAATTGGTTGAAGATTGACTTTTTAGATATGTGCTTGTTTGATGCTCTAGAAAATGGTGAAAAGAGCTGCACATCACCTTAATGCAAAAGTCATACTTTATCCTACGATTATCAGGATAAATAATTTCAAATGTCATGGCTACTATTTAGTAAACAACTAATGCTAATGTTAGCTAATGGCTAATAAAAGTAAAAAGCCTCAAACTTAAGTTGTAGTCTCACAGATTACACAGTTTCCTTTATGAAATTTTGGCGGTTTTATTACATGCTACAAGAAAACGTAAAGAAAATTTGGGTCTTGGTGTGGATCTTAGAGTGAGTAGCTCCTGGAGATCAGGAAAAAAGCAAAGATGTGGTCAAGACAGAGATGCTGAAAAGACTTCTATAATGATGGCTTTTCACTGTATGGTATAGTTTGCTTCAGTTTGCCATGTTTTTGAGGGCAATCAATTTGGTCCAACCAATTTTGATTAGATTCACTAATTGTGCTGAACTGGAAATATTTTTTGACTTGTTTTTTCTAGTTAGTACCTTTTTGTATGAGGTCCAAAAAGCAACTCAGTTGCTCGATGGAGATATTTCTCTAATTAGAAAGAAAACCCTAACACAATGTCCTGTTGATCACTGACTGGTCAGTTGTCATTATATCAGTTGTATAAATAACTGCCTTGTCATCTGGGATGGATGTTTCTTCACCTGCCCTATGATTAAGGAAGAACCATTAAATAAAAGAGCATAGCTCAGCAGGCTCGGCAGGAGCAGATCCTTCACAGATTAAAATTGGGTTCATTCAGTTCATTCCAGTATGGAAAATACAAATGACTTTGGTCAGTGAGCTATATCTCCACTGGATCTTTAGAAATTATTGAAAACACTGGAAGATACCTCTTTAGTAATGGCATACAAGACCAAGGAAAAACAGAAATAAAAAGCATACACTTCTTATCCACTTAAATAACTGTGTTTCAGCTGTAGCTAATGCTGGAGTATTGAACGTATCTGTACTTTGTGTTGTTAACATTTGCATTTCAGGAAACCACTGGCTGTGTTCGTGTGGAGAGTCAAATACATGAAGTAAACAGAAGGAACTAAATTATCATTTGTAAACAGATATAGATTACAATACTGGGGGAACATTTCACTAATTTTTACATTGATTTAACTGGGTTGAAATGCTGATATGTGTAATGGAAATAATCTATTGAGACTGAGCGGGACTGCTGTAGAATGATTAACGTTTAGTGATTTTATAATGATTTATTTTTACAGAGATTTTAACACAAGTATATTATTAATTATTTGAGAATTATGTTTGATCTAGTTGTCTGATATGGAAAAAAGACACTACAAATCAAGAGGTTGATTAATTGGTTGATAGACCAAGGGTAACAACTTAAAAAAATTGTTTGCAAATGGCATCAGACTGCAAGCAAAGCAATTATATCTCATTTTACTTCGAGATATAGACTCCATGAGATAAATAATTTATCATGTAACTGAGTATATTTGACAAATTTAATGACATAAGATACAGTTGCGGTTGAAACTGAAAGTGAATGCTTGTTCCTAACTGCTTGTTCCCTTTTGGAATCACAGGGGTCTGCTGGTCTCCAGCACACATTGGGCGAGAGGTGGGGTACACCCTGAACAGGTCTCCAGTCCATCACAGGGCAACACACACATTCACACCTGGAGGAAGAGAGTACCTGAAGGAAACCCACGTAAACACAGGCAAAACATGCAAACTCTTCCAGGAAGCTTCACCAAAAAAAATCAAAAGCATGTAATTCAACAAAAAAAACTTTGAATCATTTAACACCACTCAGACAAGACCCTCTTTACTTCCTCATCAGTGTGGGTCTGTCAATATTTCTTTCCCTTTCCACTGATCTAATGGACTTTTCTCCCCTGACATCACTGGCGGCTCTCTCCATCTCTTCAATGGGTGTTTAACCCCAGCTCATTTTTCTCCTGTAGATTCTCAGCGTATTTTTTCTTCTATGACAAAAACACCAAAAGAGTTGAATTTACTCAAGAAAAACACCACCTTAATCAAATTTCAGTGCTTCGAGTGGGGTGCCTGGATAAGTAGAACCACTGGATAAATTTACCCCATAGCATGTGGCCCACTTGCCCCAAAGCCACCATTTAGGATAAAAAATGTCTGGTTCAGAAATTTTGGCTCACCTCTAGCAAACTGATTCACATGATTATTATATACATGATTTTGATGCAGATACCTTTGTTTTCAGTATTACAGTTAATTTTCGCAATATGCTGAAATCAAGCTCCTAAAACTCTCAGCATGGTGCTGTGCTGTTGATAAGCACAACCGCAGTTTTCATAAATATGGCGTGATTGACATTTTTGAGTTCAGCATCTAGTGTCCTCTTTAAAAGAAAAGAAATTCTGACATTTCTTCTATTTGTCCAGCATTGAATAATACCAGCCTGAAAGGTGGCATCCTTTGCCCCTTCAGTGCAAAAACTCTTTACGATTTGGAGTTCAGTGGTGATTGGTGAAACTACTTAGCCCACAGCAAGCTTTAATAGTGATGCTATAAAAGAACCCCCATTCCCCTCTCCGGCCCCATACACCAGCAAAAGCTCTTTTACTAATAAATAAAGATGAAGAAAAAATCTGTTATTTTTAGCACTAATTATTTTTACTAAATATACCGTATTGTGTCCCCTCTTTTATGAGGAGGCTCTTAATGAGGGTGTAACAGAACGTGTCAGGATCTAGGATTTGCATAACTGGATATGATTTAATGATAACAAGAACTCCTCAGCAATGACATGATCTAAAAAAAGTAACGTAACCAAGGACTTCAAGAGACTGGTGAAAAACAAATTCAGTAAAAAATGGAATTTCATTTTCTTATTTACACTGTTGAGTTCCACAAGAACAAGCCAAAAGCAGCTCATATGTAACTTATTGAGACCAGCAGCCTGCAACATTCAAGAGACGATACGACAATACGAACATCAACTGTGTTGTTTATCAAGAAGCGGAGCAGAAAATCTCATTAAAATGCAAGATTCTTTATTATTCATTTACCAAATACAGAGGAATTAGAAGCATCCGTTACAGTGCAAGTATAAAAAGATACAGATAAAGAAAAAGCTCAGAGATATGTGACTCAAAAAACCTCATCTTTAACTTGATGTTATTAATGTTTAACTATCAGTGGGAGCCGGTTAAAGGCTTTGGTTGTTTGCGAGCAAGGTTTATTTCAGACAAAACTGTGTGAAGTCTTAACCCTGTTTAACGTGTCAGTTATATTCTGCCATGGCTACACCTTTCCTCCAAAAACGTACTTTTCAAAGAGTGAAACTTTGGGTATTTTGATATCCCCAACAATCCCCAAAATTATGAGGTTATGTTAAAGGAATAATTTAAATTTAAAGGTATGAATGAATGTGTGTGTGTCCTGTGATGAACTGGTGACCTGTCCAAGGTGTTCCCCCGCCTCTTGCTCAAAGTGTGCAGAAGATCATCACCAGCAGACCCCTGTGACCCAGAACGGGAACAAGCAGAAAAGAAGAAATATGGATGAATGAATAATTGTTTTAAAAGGATGGAATGTGGGACGGGAATACTTTAAAACTTATATTTGACCATTTAAACTGTTTATCATCACATTTGGCTAAAAGGCACATTTTGGCCCAGATTTTTCCTCCTCTTTATTTGGTACTGATCTGTTATTGATCCGCAATAGATTGATAGATCTAAAATTATCTATAAGATTACTTTAAAATGGAGTTACAGGTAAATTTTATCAAACACGAATGCCAATCATTTTGGGTCAAGGAGACATACCTCCATCAAAACTTTAGAAACCCTAAAAAGACTCACAATTTTACCTGGGGATGCTGTTCTACTACTGGGAGACAAGGGAACTATGAAAACAAAACATGAAACAAAGCTGTACATTTAAACCCAAAGAACAGCTGAGAAAACTGCAGAACAATCTAGTTGGTGCAGATGAAGTTGAGTTTCCTGCTCTCAGGCAGACTGATCCAGTGATGATCTTCTCCAGACTCCATGGCTCCTTTTCTCCATTCTAGTCGGCAGTCTTCAGGGGCGATCCCATTTCCGGGGGCCCAGTTCTGATAGCAGACCACCTCTCCGTTCAGCCAGATCCACATGTTCATGCTGCAGAAGTTGTGCAGACCCAACCAGACTTTCTCTGTTGAAGCTCGTTTAACCACGTTCCCCACGCGACGCTGCATCTCGACCGAATCAACCGAGACCAGATCCACGTGATGCTGTCTGCAGTATCCCATAGATTCAAGCCAGGTCAGGTTCTGCTGGATCAGAATCAGTTTATCTGAACACAAAACAAAACAAAAAAGACATTAAGAAGTGCAGTGAGGTTATACTTAAGTGGGACTTCTGGTGAGAACACCATTGAGCTCTTGCTAGAGAGGTTCGCTCTATGAGACCACCCCAGTACTGGATTAATTCCTGGGTTCAGAGTCAGGCATGGTGCCAACAAGATCTGCATTGCTTTTCTACCCTGAAAATATGCAAGGCTATTGGGCTTGGGTGCAAGGTACGGTTGGCAGTAGGTCGCTGGTACCTGGACTGGTCCAGGCCCTGGCTCGTCGACAGCAGGGTAATCACGTACTTGCTTATACAGTGTGCCGTGTCCTATGCGCTCTTAACCCTTAGAAGGAATGAACCTCATGGAGAATGACCCCAGTCGTTGTTGTGGTCTGTCGTGGCCTAGTGGATAAGGTGATTGACTGAAGGTCGTCGGTTCGATCCCCAACCATTACTGTGGAGGTCTTGAGCAAGTCACCAGTTTCCCCACAGCTCCCGGGGCACCATAGCTATGGCTGCCCACTGCTTCGGGTGTGTGTTCACAGTGTGTTTGTTCACTGCTGTCTGTTCACTTTGACAACCTACTGTCACTTTCACTTCACTATTGTTTAATTTTGACTTCAAATATAACGTGTAGGTTTTAAAAACATTACAATAGATATAATGCATAATTAGCTAGGTAATTCAAATTAAAATGTGAGAAAATGCCAGGCTCATTTTACAGACCCCAAACCAATGCACTCAGCGCCATCTATTGGTGACAAAAAGGGATAACCTTGAAAATATATGACCTGTCATTTGGACTTGATCAAAATTATTGAACAGTTTAAAAGGTTTAGGAAAGGTTCACCTGTTTTGACCTTATCTTTGCTTTTTGGGGGGGTTAAGAATTTTTTTGTCTCAAAACTTTTGTTATAAAACAAATAAAAAAAACATGTACTACTTGGGGGCTGTTGTTGAATTATTGTTTACTGTAATAAAAAATAAAAATGTTTCATTCATTAAAAAACAGAGGCTAAAGTTGTTGGCACAAAAAACTAGTGAGTAAAGCTCAAAAAGGCCTCAGACTTCTAAGGATCGACATTTGTCGAGCTGCAGGGTATTTCACTGGGTATTATAACCTGAGGGTGGATTTCATTGCGTCTTCCATGCTGAGAATGGTAGCGCCGACAAGGGCCAACGAATGGGTATTGCTTGCCATGCACTGCCACGGTCATTGTGCCCTTTCCTATTGACCCTCCCCTCCCCTCTCAGTACTCGGCTGACACGGCTGTGACCAGACTCTACCACTGTTTCTTGACATTAGTGTCAATGACCAAGGCAGGGTAATTGGGTGGCTTTCCCCCCTTCCTGGCTGGACCCTCATTAGTATTTCCGACCAGGTGGTCACTGCATGACCTCTGGCACTTTCCTCTCCCGCTAAGTAGTTGAGATGTATTCTAGACCCCATTTCTGTCTGGGAACATCTTAACAAAAACATAATAAATGTGCAGAACTTAGAAAATGAAGGAACTTGCCTTAAATTACTTGCTTAAATATGATTCATTATTAATTAATTAATCAGGATCAATGATATCTGTTTTCTCCTGACACCATCACAGTAACTGTATTTCATTAGCACTTTCTTGCAGCTTCACAGAGAGTCAGGTTCAGTAACTCCCAGATCGGTGTCAGGAGGGACAGCGGGATTTGCTGCACACTTGAGACCAGTTGAGACACTGTGAGCTGCAGATGTTAGATGCCTGGTTGAGATTTAAAAGCAAACCCCTGGAGCTGATAAATGGATGGTGTGTGGTTTGTACTGATCTGCTCACCTTCCTGACAAATAAAAGAAATCTGCTGGTCACAACGGATATCAGCCCAGGATCCCTGATGCATGGTGTTGATCACGACACAGTTCTCATTCCCTCCGATATTATTTGGTTCACCTGTAATCCAGTATCTGAACGAGGATTTGCTCTGATCAGACCACTGCCACGAGTCTCTGAACAGACCCATCCAAACATCATCTTTATATTTCTGATTGTCATTGATGATCCTCTCCAGCTCTTGATTCTCGATCGAGTTCCTCACAGTGACCAGATCGACGTGATTCTCTCTGCAGTGACTCTGAGCTTCTCTCCAGTTCTTCTTCTGATTCACAAACACCAGCTGTGAGCTCCCTTAAAAATATTACATGAAATAGATTTAATCAGGATTGATTCTGAATCTTTGATGTAGCTTCACAGGATTAAACTCACTGTTGTAGCAGATGAAAGTGTTTGTGTCGCTGCATTCCACGTCATTCCATTTTCCTTCTTTCATGGTAGCACACTCCGCAGTGCTGTCTGGTTGTCCTGGTTCCCAGTTCTGAAAGATCACACGATCTCCTGAAGACCAGTGCCATTCATTCTGATTCGTCCTCTGAAGCCCAATCCAGATATTACCATAACCAGCACTCTTCATCAGATCCTTCAGTTTGTTCATGTCGTCCATGTTTTCAGCAGTGGCCAGATCAGAGTATTGTTCTCTGCAGTAACTCTGTGCTTCAGTCCAGGTCTTCTTCATGTTTATAAAGTGATACTGATGCTGAACACACTCAGACACAGAGCTGAGAGCTGAGGAAGAGATGATGTGGTTAGATGCTTTTCAGAGGAAATATTAAAGAAATTATTAACATGATAAAAAAATGCTGCAATAAACAGTGCATCCCGAAAGTATTCACAGCGCCTCACCTTTTCTACATTTGTTTATGTTACAACCTTATTCCAAAATGGATTAAATTCATTTATTTCCTCAAAATTCTACACACAATACCCCATAATGACAATGTGAAAAAAGATTTTTTTTAAATTGTTTTAAATTTATTAAAAATAAAAAACCTGAAAAATCACATGTACATAAGTATTCACAGTCTTTGCTCAATACTCTGTTGATGCACCTTTGGCAGCAATTACAGCCTCAAGTCTTTTTGAGTATGATGCTACAAGCTCGGCACACCTGTCTTTGGAATTATTCCCCATTCCTCTTTGCAGTACTTCTCAAGCTCCATCAGGTTGGATGGGAAGTGACGGTGTACGGCCATTTTAAGATGTCTCCAGAGATGTTCAATAGGATTTAGGTCTGGGCTCTGGCTGGGCCACTCAAGGAGATTCACAGAGCTGTTGTGAAGCCACTCCATTGATATTTTGGCAGTGTGCTTTGGGTCGTTGTCCTGCTGGAAGATAAACCATTGCCCCAGTCTGAGGTCAAGAGGACTCTGAAGGTTTTCATTCAGGATGTCTCTGTACATTGCTGCATTCATCTTTATCTCTATCCTGACTAGTATTCCAGTTCCTGCTGCTGACAACCATCCCCACAGCATAATGCTGCCACCACCATGCTTCACTGTAGGAATGATATTAGCCAGGTGATGGTTTTCTCCAAACGTAACGCCTGGCATTCACTCCAAAGAGTTCAATTTTAGTCTCATCAAACCAGAGAATTTTGATTCTTGTGGTCTGAGAGTTCTTCAGATGCCTTTTTGCTAATTCCAGGCGGGCTGCTATGTGCCCTTTACTAAGGAGTGGCTTCAGTCTGACCACTCTACCATACAGGTCTGATTGGTGGATTGCTGAACAGATGGTTGTCCTTCTGTAAGGTTCTCCTCTCACCACAGAAGAACGCTGGAGCTCAGACAGAATGACCTTCGGGTTATTGATCACCTCCCTGACTAAGGCCCTTCTCCCCCTGATCACTCAGCTTAGATGGCCAGCCAGCTCTGGGAAGAGTCCTGGTGGTTCCAAACATCTTTCCCTTACGGATGGTAGAGGCCACTGTGCTCTTTGGAACTTTCAGAGCAGCAGAATTTTTTCTGTAACCTTCCCCAGCCTTGTGTCTCGAGACACTCCTGTCACGGAGGTCTACAGACAATTCCTTTGTCTTCAGACAGGTGTATGCCTTTTCAAATCCTGTCCAATCAACTGAATTTACCACCGGTGAACTCCAATGAAGCTGCTGAAACATCTCAAGAATGATCCGTGGAAACAGAATGTACCTGAACGTGAAAGACTGTGAATACTTATGTGCATGTGTTTTTTCATGTTTTGTATTTTTAAAAACGTTGCAACAATTTCATTATTGGGTATTGTGTGTAGAATTTTGAGGAAATAAATTAATTCAATCCATTTTGGAACAAGGCTGTAACATAAAAAATGTGAAAAAAGTAAAGCACTAGGAATAATTTCCGGATGCACTGTAACAGTGTGCAGGAAAAAGCCATTCGTGTGTTACAGGATGGGACATAAGAAATATGAGACGTCAGTTAACATCAGTGTTTTTATCACTGTTGGAGTTCACTCGCTGTGTCTGATAAACGTTACATTTGTTATTACCGACAGGCTGATGGTATAACATCTTGTTAGAAAAATGTGTTTTAATGCCGCATTCACAAGCCCATTAGTCAAATACTGCCAGATGGCTGCATAAAAAGATAACTTTCTTTTGTATACTCCGTTTTTAACTATGATATGATGTCATTCCTGTTCGGCACGGTGGTGGAGTGGGTAGCACTGTGGCATTCCAGTTAGAAAGTAGCCGGTCCAAGGCTCACCGGTGACCTTCCTGGAAGGAGTTTGCATGTTCTCCCTGTGCTTGCGTGGGTTTCCTCTGGGTACTCCAGTTTCCCCCACAATCCCAAAAACATGCGGTTAGGTTTATTGAATAATCTAAATTCTCTATAAATAATCTAAGAGTGAATGTTGCCCTGCGATGGACAGCCTTTTGTTTGAAGTTAAAATGTGAAATGTAACAACATTTACCCAACAAACGCCAAAAACAACAGTGCTGCAATAAAAATATTATTTTAATAAAATTATAATTTTGTTGTATTGATATACTTTTTTATGTTCTTTTTCAGTGTCCAATAAGATGATCTTCATTGGACCAAATGTTCAATATTTATCTAAAATGTAAACTAACTACAGTGTGAAGTTTAACTACATGTTTTTAGATTTGGTAGATCTAATTATTGCTTTAAAATGTTTAAGTATGTGTTCTTTTAACTTTTAGTGGTTGTTTATTTATTTTGTTGGTAAAAAAATTGGTTGTGTTTTAATTTGCTTAAATATTTGTATTGCTAATAAAATTGTTGCACCAGCTTTGAACTGTCTGTTGTTTGTACCCTTCAAAATAAATAATAAAAAAACAGCTAAATAGTTATTTAAGGATTAAAACCGTTCCCATTTTGCAAGATGATGGTACATTTAAAATGAAATGGAAAAGATTTTTTTAAATCTATGGACCTAAAATCAGTGGCAATCTCTGTAAAAAATTGGTTTCTTGAGCCTAATCAAGGTGGTGTTGTCAGATTCATTACATATTGAGGAGAGTATTGTTTATCGGGGATCGGATGCACAGGCGCTACCACATTCTTTTTCCACTGATCTGACGGACATTCCTCCCCTGACAACACTGGCTGCTCTCTCCATCTCTTAAATGGGTGTTTAACCCCAGTTCATTTTTCTCCTGTAGTTTCTCAACATATTTTTTCCACTGTGCTAAAAACACGCTCAGACTGGACACTTGATGAACTGAGATGCTGCAGTGCAAAGCGTGTAAGACATGCAGAGATGCGAGTCGCTTTTACCAAGCACCACTTCTGAACAAACCCCTTGTTTACCAAAACTCTACTGGTTAAAAAGTAAGTACTACAAACAAACCAAAGTAAAAAACAAACCTGAAGCTGAAGAAACCCTAAACGTTGATGGAAAAAAACCTGCAAACCTGAGTGACCGAAGGAGAGAAGAGAGAGAGAGCGCGCTGTTCTCTATTCAGTGTTCTGTGTTTGTGTGAGCAGAGCCGGGGAGGGGCGCTGTGACTAGCCTATCACAGAACGTAGACACAGTAAACTACCCAATGAGAATTTTTATTCAATCCGAGCATGGATATTGACTTGTATTACTCGTATGATACTCGTACTCTGCAAAAGTGCTTTATCCATGCTGGATACTCGTTTCAGCAGACTATCCGGCTCAACTCTAGTATATATATACTATATATAAAGTAAAACGCACTCACAAAACCTTAATCAAATTTCAGCGCCTTCGAGTGGGGTACATGGCTGAGTAGAACCACTGGATAAATTACTCCATAGCATATGGCTGACTCTGCCCCATAGCACACATCTTGGATAAAAATGGATGGTTCAGAAATTTTGGCTAACCTTTACCAAACTGATTAACATGATTATATTTAGTAGAAAAAACACATTATATTGATTTGGATGCAGATACATTTGTTTTATTATTACAGTTAATTTAAGCAATATGCTGAAAGTTTTTTGTGACGGTGCTTCCTAAATTTCTGGCCTCATGACAAAACATGTGCACTGTTGTCCAGATCAAAGGGGTGGCTCAACTACCCACTTCCCCTCCTCACTCTTCCCTATCCAGCAGAAAATGATGTTGAAGGAGTTATTCTCCAAGTGCACCAGTTTTATTAGATATTCATATTATTTGTTCTGTTATTTTCCTGTGCTTCGGAACATGACTTTAAATAGAATATAATGTTATTATTTTTCTGTGGTTTCGTTTGAATGAAGTTTAAAGCCACAAGCAGAGCATTTGCTTCTGCTGTAAAGACTGAACTATAGTCTGAGATATCTGTAATTTATGTATTTCACCAAGAAAAAGCTCAGATTGCAATAATAGAGATGTAGAGAAGAAGCCTTTAACCATAAACATCTATGACGCCTTCCACAAGAGGGAGGAGTCAAGGCTTGATGGACAGAGAGCCTATGTCTGATGATGTGAAATGGACTACAAACAATTTGATTACTAAAGATACCTGTTTACTAAATATTATACAATTATATGATTTTTTGTTTAATAATTGCAATAGAATTGACTTAACCAAACCTGAAAATGCTAAATATAAAAGTTGAGGGTTTTAGCGTTAAAAAGAACACTTACCAAAGAAAAGCAGAAAGACTTTTAGAAACGTCTTCATCTCTGAGGAAATACATTTAAAAAAATATTAAAAATCACAGATATTAATAATTAATGAAGACCAGCAGGAAAATGTGAGTTCTTACTGTAGACGATGCTTCTCTGTTCGTTGTCTCTCTGAGATGAACGTCTCTCTCCGATGATGGAGCTACTCATGAAAATAAACTTGTAAAAGCTCACGTCATAGTTTTTTACCCTGAACAAAAGGATCCCTGTCCCCAAGGTTTTGGAAATTTGCTCATTTGAATATTATGGAAATTGTATAAAAATAATATCCATTCAGACTCTTTAACTCTTTAAAAGAGCCAAAATCTAATAATGAACACGACAGCCATCATTTACTCGCTGAGGATCCAGTGACCAGCATCCTGTAACTTTAGTACAGTAGACGTAGCGTAAAATTACGAAAGAATCAGTGATTGAGATTTCTTTGAGAGAACATCATTTCTTCTACTGGTTCAGCTTTAAATCAAAGCAGCCTGACAGGTGGCATCCTAGCTCACCCTCACTGCTTCGGAGCAAAAACTCTTAAGTGTTTGGAGTTCAGTGATGATTGGGGAAACTGTTCAGCCCACAACAAGCTTCAATAATGATGCAACCCCCTCTCTGTTCCCATACAACATTCTGTTAATATTTCCAGGCCAGTCAATGTGAGTGATATTTTGTAGAGATACAGCAGGCATTTCGGAAG
>SRMA01026495.1:126287-254895 GCA_007224835.1 Danionella cerebrum | reverse complement strand
CGGTACCTGGGACTCTCGGGCTTAAACGTACGTTCACATCGAACGCGGTTCGAGCGGAAATAAAGCGCAACTCGCGAGTGAATGCACGCGTGTTTACTTTGTGTTTGATCGGCAGAGCCGCTGAATGCACGCAAGACATTCAGGTGTTGACTGGAATGCGCGGATTTGTGGGAGAAGCTACAGAAGCGCAGCATTGGTTTGGAAAATGGCGGACGGGATTGTTAAGTTTCTATCTGCATCACCAAGCTTTAAATTGCTCCACAACATCAAAAACGTGTTCAGGGCTGTGGCTAGGAGCTTAGAATCTTACAAAGAGGAACCCTGCTCGGCGTGGTTCACCTACATTTCCACAGGAGCTTCAGTTTGAACCCCAGTCGCGTTCAGCGGGAGCTTCGACTGATCCAACCCCACCTCCTGACCTGTTGCACGGGCAGCTCCAGCAGGAAACCCGCGCGTCTGTCTCTGGTCAGTATTCATGATAAATTCTGTGTAAATAATGACCAAGAGCCTCCTAACCTAACGAACGGACGGGACTTTAATAAAAAGATAAATAACTTTCGTTTTTAACAATTAAAGCAACATGTTAAAATGCTGTAATCATATAATGTAATTACTGTATTTGTTTAATTTAGAAATTTCAGATTTATACAGTATACTGTTGTATTTCTAAGTAATCTTAAATTAACTATAGATTAACTTGGTTCTAGTGAAGCAATAAACTGTGGTTTGCTTTAGTTTTATTACAGTATACTCATATATTAAAGTAAAATATAACTTATAGTTGTACTTGTGGGGAATATATATTCCACAGCAATATCAGAATTACAAAGAAATGTTAACCTTCTTCACTGTAGTACAGTTAAAACAGTGCATATGTAAATGTTAGGGTTTTTTATTGCTAGAGTTTGAATAATAAAACTTGTTAAACAGTGGATTGAATGTAATACTGATGGTGAAACAAGTAAATCAGAGCAAATGCTAAATACAGGTAAAGTTAGAAAGTTTAAACAGTAATGATGTTGAAGACACCAGTGTGGTACAAACACATTTGCTGTCGTGGATCTGCAATCAGTTCTGCAACTAAATGTTTGTCTTCTCTCCTTTGAGATTGACTGTGGAGACTCCAACCTGGTCATCATCATCATCAGCAGCAGCAGCTTCATTGCTGGTATTTCCTGAGATTTCAAGATTGTCTCGGATACTGGGACTGTTGTAGCATGGAACTGTTTGGTGGAGGTGTTCATGGCTGTGCACTTCACTGATGAGCGAAGGTCCATTACTGAAGGTTGTGAGAATAGGAGTCTCTTTGGAGGTCCTGCTCTGCCTGGAAGCACTGGACGGATATATTAAAGGGTTTCTCTAGAGCCCAGCTGATGGTTTCATTAAAGCCTTGTTTCGAACTCTCGTGATTTCCATGATTCATGTTATGTTCTTGTTTTCACATAAAAAATGGAGTCAACCTTCAAATAATACCCACGTCTTGAAGCTTGTTTCTCATGACACAACACCAGTCCAATCACACATATTATATTATATTATATATATTATAATTACTTCCAAGCAAGATAGTTTTATTTAGTCTTTAATTATTAAATCAACGAACTCCTCCTAAGAGATTTTATCTGCTCACTTTCAAACTCCAGAAATCTTCTCTTAAGGTAAGTTGGATGTTAAATTGCAAAGCTTTTATAACTTTGATAAACGATGTACGTACACCAGTCATTGAAATTTGATGTTTCGACATAAACAGGAAGTTATTATAACTCAGCCATACAATGACTGATCGATCCCAAATGTACCAAGTATACTAAAAGTCCCTGTCTGAACACATCTAAAACATTAATCATTGGTTATAGCGCCACCAACTGATCACAGGTGGAACAGCATTTTTACCAATTTTGACAGGTTCTCAGAATATTGGCCAAAACAGTCCCAAAAAATATTTCAACTCATAAATATTTAGACTCGTTAGCACCACCTGGGGGTCATGACGCTTTGAGAAGGGATTTTTTTACTTGAGTTGCCTGTGTCATTAGGTAATTTGAACAGTTCTCGCTTGAATACGCATTGTAACGAATTGGCCACCGAGAGGCGATGGCGACGTAGGTGCTCGAGCCCTTGATCGCTGCTTGCAGCTTTAATTAGTTTTGTTACTTGAACATTAACCTCTTAAGCCCGAGAGTCCCCGGTACCGGGGACTTGCCCCCTTGTGCGTTACATTTTCACTCATAGCTCACTAACCCTGAGAATAACCCACACATATTAAATACTGTTGTGTTCAGCGGAAACTCCTCTAAAAACGTATCTAATTCAATTTCATATTCGTGAACCACAGCTCGAACGCCATGCAAATAAACAACAACATATCCGGATTATAACTCATGACCAAGTTTTTGTTTATGTGCGATATGTATCCACAATATAAACGGAAACACCCAAAACATTACATTAAATGAAAGCTAACAACCAGCTGAATCCAGCGATATGCAACTCATTTACATTGCATGAAGTATTTCAGAGCAGGGAGCGAAAGTTCCCCGAAAAAACGCCAGCAAAAACCAAACAAGCATGTAAATCTTGTCTGACCTTTGTCGTTTTTTCAACAAAAAGTTATTTCCATAGCGATAAAAGTCCGTTTGTTGTTATGTCCGGTCGATAGCTTCGCAGAAACTCCATTTTGTGTTTTTTCTGTTGCTCCCGTGCTCTCATACGTCACCAAATATGGAATGACTCCCCGTGCGTAAGAGGTGGTCTCTCCACGCTGCGCGTCGTGTGATTAGTCGGCGATGCTGTCCGTCTCAAAATGGTTGAGCTTATTGGCTTCCTCAGAATCAGAGCTTTCCAGCGATATATAGAGCTCCCGGATTGGACAGATGGTCGGGGGGGTAGGGACACGCAGAAGCTCGGCGTCAAAGCGTTTGTGAGTGAAACGTTCCCAAAAGCGCAGCAAGATGGCGTAAATGAGCTTCTACCCCCCTTTTACAGCGTTTCTTT
The DNA here is from genome assembly GCA_007224835.1 of Danionella cerebrum. NCBI lineage: Eukaryota > Metazoa > Chordata > Actinopteri > Cypriniformes > Danionidae > Danionella > Danionella cerebrum. Next base: position 251,901 of record SRMA01026495.1, on the reverse strand, counting down.
AGGAGTTTTTTTTTTTTGAAATCATGTCCCATAAGCAAGAAAAGAAGACTATGAACGTAGCTGAAGCTTTGGACAAGATTTTTTCCATTTTTCAATTATTGTGCCAAATTGTGCCAAACTGTGCCAACATGGATTACGCCTGAACTTTGTTCAATCAAAACCTTTACAGAATATTAGTTTCTTGTAGTATGGACACCAAACTTGCTACAGATGTTCTTGACATGTAGTGGTTACAATTGATTGTGTTTATTTGCTTCGTTATAAGTAAAATAAGGAGATATTGGGGGAAACATGTGTTTTTTTTTAGGCGGAGTTCATTTTTTGGCCATTCCAACATCAATTACTCTTACCCAGTGTTCTTGACTGTCAAATTAACTCATCCACACCACTCACCAAGAACCTATCTTCATTTTGATACCAAGATTTGCAGTTTAGGCCTTGTAAAAGCTGAGAAATGCCTTAAAAAGTAAAAGTATAGGATTTTCGGAAAATAGGCCTCAGGGCTTAAGAGGTTAAGCAGACCAGTCATGTTAGACATCCTTGAATTTAGGCTAGAAATAGACAATACAGAAGCCCTACGAAATAATAAGTAAGGTCAAACCTTCAGACCTCTCCGTCACCTTCTCAGAGGATATTTATTGCACCTTTTACTGTCTAGCTTCAGAGAAACTAAACACTTGTCAGTGTAGATCAAGGAAACAGTTGAATTTAATTTGAATCTTTTTTAAATATTCACAGTCGGTTCATGCTTTACTGACATGAAGATACATTACGTGGATGTGTTCCAGATGCTCCCCTTGAGATTTTGTGATTGTTTGTTTGAGCTAATAGGATTCTTTACCTGCTGAGGCATGAGCTGTCTTTTCTTGCAGCCGATAAACATTACCATGAAATACTAGAACATCAAGGCTGTGTATGACTTTCTTCCTCTGATAACTGTCACCATGGGTGCTCCCCATTAACCTCTGTCTCCAGAACTATTTGCTCTCATAGATATCTTGATTCCCCGCCAAGCAATATGGCCAGGATGATGGGCTAAAATGTTCCCATTAAACTAACAACAAGTCCCATTCATATAAACTCCTACATAAAGCACGAGCCACTTGGCTGGATTTGAGGCATGAGTAGTGGCTTCTCAGCATGCTCATCCTCAAGACCAGGGGCACATTCAAAACCCTGTTGCTGATCTGTCTCGAGCAAATAAACCCAGATCCCTGTTTTATTTCTTCAGACTCCATCAAAGGGATTATATTCCTTCCCCCTGAAGGCCTAAACATAATCTTGCTTGATTCTTGAACGAGGAAAAAGAATATGTTTTTTTTTTTTTTGTATGTTAGCAGCAAATTTGCTGCAGTAGGCCCCGACTTAAGTCACCAAATCCTTTCATGTTGTTACTTGGTTTATTTTTCAATGAAAAAACCCCAACAGAAGTTTTTGCACGTGATGTAGGATGACTCCTGAAATGAAGAACTTGGCTCTGCACTGAACTATTGTACACCATCCATAAGCTTGGAGGCTCTGTTTTCAGACAGTTGTGCATTAAAGGATCACAAGCCCCTGGAACTCTTTCTGAGTTCGTTTTAGAGAATTATTCTCTAAATGCTGAAGACTGTAACCTGAACATTTGCTTTATTAACAATAACAGGGTAGCATCCTGAAACCCTATGTTAATGGCTCTTTATTTAATCCATCCATCCATCCATCCTCCTGCCTGCTTATACCCACACCTTATTTCACTACCACAATATTTGCAGCTGTTTGGTTATGCTCCTAGTGCTAACAATGATTACCAGGGGTCATAATTTGATAAGCATCTATTCTCCACTTCGAACATACTTTTTACACACCCCGTCTTGCAGAAGCGAATGATTGTTGCATGTGACAAAATGAGCAGTGTTTTATGCACTCCTCTTTTTATGCCAATCTGCTCCCTGCAATCTCATCCATTCACGGCAGACTGCACTCCTTTTCCCTGTTTGTTTTTTTTCCCCCAAAACTGAGGTGTGAAAGCACTTTCACAGGGATGTTGCGACTATTTAAAGGAAGCCACAAACTAGATTTCTTAATAACTGCTTAAAACTGTACCTAATGCATGTAGATTGTAGGATTGAATTATTAATCCTGTGTCATATAAGCATGCATACAAAATATGCATAAAGAGCCAATAGAGAGGCAGGGGTAGAGCATAAAACTGTTGTTTAGCTTTTCATTGCCTTTTTACTTTTTTTCATAATAAACACTGATACAGATATAATTTCTTCAATCATGACCAGCTTCCTTTATTTGTTCATTCATACCCAGTTTAAATGTTTTCATGTGGCATTCACGTTTTAATTGTTTAAGATGCTGAGCACCCATGAAGCACTTAGCCCCTACCGGTGTGGACTCTAGGGCATGTTATGAGCTGATGATATATAAAAAAAAATCCTTCCTGACATCCTGTAATGAAGGAATGTGACCTCCTGCGAACGAGGGGATCGTAACCGTTTGTGTCATCTATCTCATCTGTTGGTCTAACTTTTTGAACTTATCTTCCTTTTCCTCCAATTCCCCGCTGCAGTCTGGAATGTGCTTCATACTTCCGGGAAGGACGCATGAAGTATTCAGAAAATGTGTAAATAGCCGGGTTTCAATGTGTTGTCTGGGGTTCAGAGTGGTGTCTGTGTCTCTCACATCCAAATGAGGCTTTTTTTTCTTGGGGATTTTTTTTTAGGTTAATATAAATTGATTGTTTAATCTGAGTAGGCAGTAATTGGTAACACATTGGGTTAAATTGAATGTAAAATGAAAAAGTAATTGCTAAATATGATTAAATGATAAATGCATAAATATGATTTCCGCAAAGCCTTGAAACCAATTCTTTATTTCTTTTTACAACACATTTCAGATGTTTAAATTAAATATATAAAAACAATATCGATTAAAACAGCTTTTATTGATTCACTAAATGCATCTGACACTTTTTTTGTATGCAGAGAAAGTATTGTAATCAAAATGTTATTCAAACAAATTCAACAGCTGCAAAAAAATAAATAAATAAAGCTGAACCTGAAGTTGTAAATCCACTGATTATTTTTTTTAAATAAACTTTTCTACTTTTAAGATTGAGAAAAAATGGTTTACATAGGTACAGAATTAGCTTTGTTTGTTTCCGATGGGGTCCTCAATGGAGACTGCAAGAATGGCCAAAACTCACGTCTCACACATTTTTGTTTTAGTCAGTGTTTGAAAAACAAAGAGGTGAAAAAGAAAACAAAACATTCCAAATCCCTCCATGGGTCTAGATTTTGTAAAAAAAAAAAAAAAACTGAAAATACACTTCTTGGATTGGTCCAGATTGAATATTAATTTTAAATTTCTCCAGGTCAGAACAGTTACATACACCACAAGGTGATTTATTCCTGAGGGTGGGGCAGCTGAATTAAATGCATGAGATAGCAGGGGACATAGACATTTGGAATTGACTTGGTATGATTTGTCTGGGATGGAGCAGATAAAGGGAATGTAAGGGGTATGAAAGGAAATGGGTTCACTGAGATAAAGAGCTAGAGATATTTACATCAGTTTGAGCACATGAAGTGAATCCGGAACGTAACCAGTAGAGGTGTTGCAATACTGCGATTGAGTTGTCCATCTAGCTTCATTTGGAGAGGGCATTTGGAGGGTCTGGTTTTAGAGTAGATGTACAATTGTGTATCATTGGTGTAGAAGTTAAAAAAAGAAGCTTCCTTTTTTGTAAAGTCAATTTTTTTTGTGTATGATCAATAATGAAGAGGAGAGGACCCAATACTGAGACCAGACTTGACAACAGAGGTGACCAGTGTGGGCTGGGACTGAGAAATTGTGAAGGATCTGCCAGATATGATTTGAACCAGGTTAACTTGACACCTGCTCTTCTAGTTTACTGAAGTCCAGCTCCTGAAAAACAACCCTTCAGTATAATCCCCGGCAAATTTCGTGTGGAAGAACTGCACTGGCTCCAGCGTGATGGAAAATCTTTTGGGTGATTTAGAGGGAGGAGGACACTAATCTGGGATTAGTGTCTAACCTCACAAATACACTTCTGGAAGAGTGGGCAAATAACCAATAAACACACAACTAACCTTGTAGATGGCTGACCAAGAAGAGTTGAAGCTGTTATAGCTGCAAAGCGTGGGTCAATGTCATGTTAAACCTGGATTAATAATGGGATGTCACTTAAGTTAATTAGTGTATGTATGTTTTTTACTATATAGTGAAACTTTTAACATTATCTTATCACCATGAAAACCCTTTGATTTGTTTTGACTTTGAAAAGGAAATGTGTAAGAGCATGCAACGCACAGAGGAAAACTTAATGCTACATGGCCTTTTGTGTCAGTTTGAATTCAGGTCCTGGCACAGGACAAGCAAAGTGAAATGAAACAAAGAACCAGGGACCCGAGCCATACCCCGAGAGCTTTGTTATTTCCTGCAGTCCCTTCATCCTAAAAAAAAAAACATGAAAAACCGTACAAAAGGGACAGTTGCACAAGTTTACAAACCAGCCAGTGAGACCCCAAATTTTAAATTAAAGGGACTTTGTGAAGGGTACTTGAGTCCACTAGATAGTCTTAGTCTCTTAGATTCTTAGTGTTAATTTAGAGAACGAGTCCCTGGTTAAAGTTCCTGGCAGAGGCAAGGTGCTTGAGAGCTGGCTTAAAATGTTGCTAACTGATGGGGAAATCAAGTTTGAAATGTTCTTATCCTCACTAAATCAGGGTTAATTTATGTAATACGTAAAATCCATGTGCACTTAAGTGATTCATTAATTGCGTGGCATTCAGGCCATGGAAACCAATTAAATGGTCCACTCGATTACATCATTTTTTTGAAAACTGTTTTCCTCACACAAAAAATCACATATACAAGTGTCATAAAAAAGGGAAAATTCTTTAAAACGCTGTAAAGACTATACCAAATCAACAGGTGGCAGTTGATTGGTGCCCTTTTTAAAATGAGTATGCAGCACTGAGTTTGCAAAAACATAGTTCAGCATCTATTCAGTGATCATACTTGGGCATATCTGCATCTAAACCTGTACATGCTGTAATCCACGATAGCAGAATAAACAGAAAAACAGTCCTTCTTCGTTTCGTAGTCCTCATTCTCTGCCTTTAACATGGAAGTGATGGCAAGAATCTGACGAAAATGTTATTTTTGTGTCCACCAGAGCCAGAAACTTTTTAAAAATGATACACCTTGGCCACCTTTTAAAAAAATGAAGGTTACATGCACAAATGAGAGGAAGAGAGAGTAATGTTAGCATTGTGTTCATGTGAAAAACGACACCTTTCAGCAAGCACGCTCACTTTGATATCTAATACTGTCAATTAAGGGAGTTTCCAGCTTAAACAGCGTTTAACTTACAGTAAAAGACTTTAAGTTACAGTATTTTTTTTCTTTATTGTCATTTCATCGTTTTAAATAAAACAAAAGCATTTTGGCTCCTGGAACTTTCATGATAACTGTATTGTTCCAACAGCTCTTATATGTGAAAAAGAAAAATCAGCTTTTTTTTTCTCTGTTCATGACCCCTTTAAATAATTAGCATTTACTTCTACAAAGTTATTGATGGTTATGTTTTTTTAAATCCAGAGAAATGCCATCTTGTCTTGTTCCAGATTTTGGGAGCTGGCTCTTAGAGAAGACTTCTAAACTGAGAGAAAAAGATTTCATTCTTCTTTTCACATTCTGGAACAATATTGAGGTGTTTCTAGTCTCTTTATTTTTTGAAAATAAACAATTTAAGAATAACCTTTTAATCACTCAAACAGTTATTGACAACTAAATTAGTAAAAACATCAGAAATTAACAAGTGTTGCAGCCCTATATGGCATCACTTGAAAAATTGTCAGTCCTTTTTTTTTTGAACCAGGTTTCAGTGAAGATATTGTCATGGGTTTTAGGGGAAAAAAAACAAGAAGAACAGACTGACTGGCTTTTTAATGGGATTAATGGTGCGCATAACATATCCTCCGTGATCTCTCAATAGTTTGTTGGGACAACACTAAAATCCATTAGCTGACTTAATGGGATGGTAACCTTTATTCACTTAATGGGCAAACATCCTATTATCCAAATGATTAAGTTACTGTGATGTACTTTTTCATGTCTGTTTGCTCCTTTATCTCTGGTAATGTAGACAGCCTCTTATATTCTCTGTTTGGGTTCAGGGTTGGTAACCCTTTAAATGATTAATTCTGACATGGTAAGGTTATGTTTGCCCACTTGCTTTCATGTTTGCTGTCTCCATTTGTAATGGCTTGACCCTAAAACTATGCACTGATCAGTAATTAACTACAAATATACAATGGCCATACAAAATAAAGTAAAGCTAAACAATACACCTTAGTTTTCTTGAAAGTAATATGGCTACCTTCACTTCTCCTGGTGTAACCTCCATGCTTGTGCCATTGTGCTGAGAGAAACGGCAAACGGTTTTGCCACAGATCTTAGATTCACCGCACTATATGAGCAATGTCTGTGTTGCTGGAATTGTCTGAAAGTACTTCTGTTTGTGATGGCACTGGCACAATGCACAAATGACCAAACATCAGCCAGAAAGGATGAGATTAGGCAAATGATGTAGAACCATTTCTTCATAGGGGTTGCCTTACTCTTATTTCCACTTATTTTCTGTTCCAGTTTAAATTGATCCACAGTGTTGCTTAATGGACTTTGATTAACGTTGAAATAATAATGTCCTTTTTTGCAATGTAGTACCTGTGCCTTTGTAGTACCCGTAATATTACTGTCATATAATTGCAAGTTTATGCATACATACGTTAAGGTACTTGGCGTCAGTGAAACTTTTGTGAATTCTCCATCAGTTTCATGTTTGGTACAGTGAATGTCGTCCTGTTCTTTGCTATGAATGAACTTTGTGAAAAATAAAGGAAATCCTCACTACATTCAGAAGCAGGACAGTTATCTATTTCCCTTGCAGGGCCTTGTCTCACGTGACCATCTAACCTGTGTTGCAGAGCTGTTGTTTGGTCAGCTGAAAAACATAAACAAAGGGAAGAGAGCTGATTGGAAAGAGGGAAATGTGGGTGGAGACTAGCTCTGAAAACCGGAGGAAACACCTGTGCCCACTTCACTATCGCAGTGGTCACAGCCAGGGGCCTGCGGGGTGACGTAGAGTAGTATTGTGCCTCAGTACAGTCTCTGGACAAAGGTGTTTGTACTTGGCTAGTCAAAGCAGCCCGGGCTTGATCTGATGTTTGTTGTGTAAAAATACAAATGTTGTTTCTGGTGTTTCCTTTTTTGCATGTGGTATGACAAATCGTCTAGGTGTTTACTCATGTTGTTATGTAGGGATCACATGACTGAAAAATATGGGAACATAGTGAAGCTATGATTTTATTCTTATTAAGCTACTATTACCATATTCGAACAAACGGAGCTTGGTTTACAGTTTTAAGAATGTAGTAAATGTAGAAACCATAAAAACACATTGGTTTAAAAACTTCAGAAGTTTGCTGATCTAACTTGGATAAATGCTAGTACTGTCCTAGCATTTTTGGTAACTAATTATTTGCACGGTTATCTAAAAATGAATCGTAATAAATCAATTTTATGTTTAAATGAAAAAAAGTACCTTATTTTCAGGAAAATGCATGGACTAAATTAAAAAAATAGATATGTTGAATGTGTTTTCAACAACAAAAGTCCACTGATAATAGGCCAATTTCTAGAAACTACTTTGAACATATCATGGACGTCCAATTTTATGGAATTGGATATGGAACACTCCAGTTAAATTAAAATATTGTTGATTTGAATAAGTTCACATTTTTTCTAGCCTTTAAATCCTTCGCCCAGGTTTCGGAGTGGATTGGCGTCTCACTCATCTATCAATGACACCTCTCCCTTCATTGACAGCTGTTCGAATATGTTTCTCCAATGTTCTTGTGATATGAACATATCAGCCTTATCATCCAACTTTATGTAGATTCCCTTTAATGCATCAATAAGATTATTGTCTTATTTAGGAAGTTTCTTGGAAGTTCCAGTGATGTGTAAAGAGCTTCTCCCTCTTATGCTTGGGGAATTCAAAATGAAAGAAGACTGTTTAGTGTTAAACATCAACATTTAGTGTCAGACTCTGTTCTTCAGGCTGTTGTCGAGCTCATAATGTCAGTCCAAGCGAAACAAAGCTGAAAATTCATAGTGAATGAAGAAATTTCCCCAGAGAAGCACAACAGTGAAGGGTATCCCAGATCCAGCTGTTTGAGTGACAAAATATTTGGCTGAGGTAAAAGTTATTCTCAGACCAAATTGAAGACATCCATGTGTCTTTTCTTTTGTATTTCCGACATGCATGAGTCAACTCAATAAACTCAATATGTTTGACAAATGCACTTGGAATTTTTTTTGCATCTAAAATTACTCACACTCAAAATGATGAGCATCCCCACTGACCAACTAAACATATCGCTGAAGTCAACCATATGTGTTTTATTGCATAACCAATATAACATTCAGACCATTGCTGTTTTTAAAAATGACAGCTTTCTATGTTCAAGAGTGTGATACCTAGCATTTTCACTTTTGGTGAGTTTGGTTAAGCATGGGTCCTTTTCCTCTAAATCTCTGGAACATGGTTTTTCATTATTGAGGCTTGTCATTTTTCCATTATGTCTGGGGGAGGGATATTTGTAATTAAAAATGTGTTGGCTTGAATTTTAATGCCCGTGCAACACTCTTTTTCAATTTCCCTTGACCCTGAAGATGTCCTCGGGAAGTGTTTTCAGTAGAGGTTATTCCAGGTTTCCTTCAGCTCAACACATTTAGGCAGAAGAATGGGGTCTCCATCTTGGCCCGGCTGAGCATTTCCTATCCTTGGTCTTTTGGCTGACAGAAATAGCCAGTCCCGTTTTTGGATTCTGTAATAGCGGCTGTCTCTTCTGATAAAAACTGCGTGGTGTTGACAGAGAACGACCAGTGCTGACACCTCTTTCCCTGTCTTATTGTTCTTCTTCCTGAGAGACGAACAGCTGTTTTCCACCCTGACTTGAGATTTCAATAAGCGTCTATTCATTTAGTATCTTAGACTTGCACCTTGCTTGTTGTAAGGATTTAATTAGTGTTTATTTGGTTTGCGAATAAATGCGAATTTAACCCATAATAATAATGCCCTCAATTTTATCGTCCTAATCTAGAAGCTCAAAGACACTTTAAAATTTTTAGAGCAATCACACATTGTTGATAAGCTACCGTTGTAGTTCTCAGCTGCCCGGGGGAGTCTGACAGAACATGCCTGCCATTGGCACAATGGCTTGCTGCCCACCAACAAATACACCCTAACGGTCGTAGATATCCATACAAGGCAATGTGGTTGAAGAGGTTTGCCTGAGGTCACAACAGTAGAATGGACCTGGTAGTGATCGAACACCCCATGCACTTGTTCAGGTCCAGTGTACTGCAGAGTTTAGCTTCTACTTGCCTCAACACACCTATCATACCTTGCAGACCTTGGTTTGCTGCTTTAGTTATGTTTGGAGACACATGTGCTTCATTCTAATGGAAATGTGTGGAATTCAGTGAAATTTTTTGTTTAGGGACCCAAATTCCTAAAATACTGTACAAATGATCGATAGATATTGTGAATATCGATTAAAAAAGCAAAGGGTTTAGCGGGGACTAAACCAACAGTTATTTAGCAATTAAGATGAACACTTTACATGCACTTTTAATTAATTCTGTTAGAAAATGTTCTCTTTGGTTTAATGTGCAACATAGTTTTACGCTTTAGCAATGACAAATTTGCATTTAGATTGTTAAAATATTTAAGTTATTATTTTTCAAATGAAAGTGGTGACCCAGAGTTGCAGCAATGAGTCGTGTTGAATTAATATTTTCGTTAGTACAATGTGACTCATGAATTCACTATGCCACTTATACCAGTTTCTTTGTACCAGCCTCTTCCTCCTTATCACAAGCAGCAAGTACAATGAAAACAGTTGTTATTTTCTCTACAGCATTCAAAATGTATGTATACCATTCTAAATCTAGGTAATAACAAATTGCTTCAGGTAAAGGAAAATAAAAATAATTTAGAATTTTTTTTTTAATGACTTTTCAATGTTGAGTGCTCATGCAGTCTCTCACAGTGTCATGTGGCCAGCCATATAATGTTCGAAGCAGATTTTAAGCACCATATGTATTGATTTAAAAAATTAAAAACTAAATACAACTAAATCTTTGATTTTTATTGAGTCAAACCGCTTTAAACTGTGCGTTCAGACTAGAGAAGGATGAGAGGTTTTGTCCTCTTACTTGTGACAGAGTTACGGTACTCTGCCTTCTATGTCCATCATTACAGAGAGCTACACGTATCAGAACACTGCAGAAAGTTTATTAGTTCTGTCCATGCTTTTAGTCGCTGAACTGATTCTTAACAGGTCAGGCTGCAGATCCTGTGTCTGGTTTACAGATGGACGTGCCACTCATTTCTCACATGATGAAGAACCATCACCGACAAACCAGCTGTGTTAAGCCCTCAGTAATCCAGACTGGTAGAACACCGTGGAGTGCCATTGTCGGGTCACTTGACTCAGATCTAAATTAAGCCAGAGGCCTTTCTTTTTATGTGGTGTGACTCTGCTATTTTACAAGAATTCAAATCACATTACTTGTGTCAGCGTATTCCAATGAAGCGAACCATCAACCTGTTGTCAGCAAGTGAAGCTTTGTCATAATGTTCAAGGTTAATCTAATAGTAATTATGTAGAAATCGATGATGAATTTTGAAATCCTTCATACTTATCATTTTCAAAACAAGTGAAAGAGTACATTTGAAAAATTGTAGGTAAATAACGGGGATTGGAATTGTTTGACTTTGGGATCAATGCATGGATCCGTGGCTCCTTAATGTTACCCTTAATAGCAATTAGATGTTTTTTTTTCTCATTTGTTTAAATTAGGATGTGGTTTCTTTTATGACAGTCATTGTTTATAACAGGTTTATACCGTCAGGCATGTTTGCCATACCACATCCTGCCTGTCATATGGAGACGCTTATCAAAAACCTACAATTGACCTCTCTGACACTCTGTTCATGTTGTAAAAAGTCAATGATATTGAAGAGAATCTTCTCTAACTTTATTTCTCCAATACTAACTTATCAGGTTGAACAATGCAGTATCATATTTTTGCCAAAACTGCTCTAATACTTTGTGGTATAGATTCAACAAGGTATGTTCGGTCCATGTCGAGATGATTGTCATCTTAATTGTCTAGCAATCTGTGGATTGTAGTTGCTCATTGTCTTAACAAAGACACGCCAGTTGGTTCTGACCAGTGTCATATGACTTGGTTTTACAGTAATATAAATGTACCACCAACAACCTAACTCAAAAATGTTTTTAGTTGAAATCTGGTTCTTTAAATAGTTGATGTTTGTGGCCTAATACATCCTGCCCATTCAGCACAACACAATTAACACATAAGAGCAAACATATCACAAACTAACCTCATAAACCCTATCTAACACACATATAATGTTCAGAAGTGCAGTGATGAAATCAGAAACCACTGTGTTACACTAGTTATCAAAATATTACATTCATTTTGGATCAATGGATCAAAAAAATTGATGATGCAGGATTTCCGCGCGACACAAGCTTTCCGTGTAACTATACTGAGTTTGTAAACAAAACCTGGTCATTCGTTCATTTAGATTTATTTATTCCTCCTCCTTTGGAGAAGTCTTATGTTGTTCAGGTTTTCCATACGAAGGTCTTTTATGTTTCCTTTTGTGTTTATTGTGCTTGTTTTTCTGATCTTTCAATCAAACAAAAGTTTCAATGAACAATCAGATATTGAAATTAAAGTTTCATTGTCTTGACTTTACACTAATTATATACATTTTACATTTACATATCCAAAGTTTAGTCTTTTAATTGTGATTAACCGCAATTAACTGCTAAAAATTGTGTTGATTTGTTTTTTTAATCGATTAACAGCACTAGTTAATATCTCTGCTTTTCAACTCAACTCTCTTGGTTTGAAAACACTCCTTAAGACTCTTTGTCATGGACTTTCCCGTGGAGTTGAAATGTACAACCTCCAAATGGTTTTAATCTAGTGCAAAAAAGTGCTGCAGTTGAACTCGCAAGCTAAGAAACACCTACATCCACAGTGGTTGGGACACACCTTCAGGAGGCTGAGTTTACTCAACACTGGGCTCATAAAAGTTTTGTAAAAAATGTTTGTATTCAGCTTCTCTCTCCCTGGATATTTTCAACTGGCACAAAATTTGGCAGCTTTAATAAAGTCATAGCATGTCCATTTTCAATAATCTGAGCAAATTTGACTCTTTTAGCACAAAGCATTATTGAGAGGAAACGTCCAAAATTTTGCTATAATAACAAAAATGGTAACTGTAGGCAAATACAATAACTTTAGCTGTTGAAAATTTAAATAAAATCATATCAGATGTCGCACAGAAGGACCCAATGGTTAAAATACTTGAACGGTGGCTTCTACTTAGGTTTTTTTATGTAATAGACAAAAAATAATCATGTGTGTGATGCACTTTGGGTGTGGGACATACAGACAGCAAGCAAGGGCATGCTGTAGTCCTTGTGCCAAGCTTATTTTAACAGTCTGAATCACGCTAATGCTAACAAGCGTTCTCGTACTTGTGTTCATGCTCCGTCTGCAGTAGGACTGTACCAACAGTGGAAGCATGATGTGATTTCGCTTTCTGGGGTTGGATCTTTAATTTGCAACAATTTTACAGAGTGTTTTATTTGGTGTCTCTGGCAGACATTATGCTTTCAAATTGTTCAAACTATTTTGTCACAAATGACCCTTATCTTGGGTACAGAGTCTCAGACTGAAACATGGTGCATTGAACATGATTCATGTTAGTTGTTTCATCTTTCCTGCCCATTGTCTCGATTTTGGCTTTGTTGCATTTCTGTCCCACATCATGAAATCACGTACGCTGTGTCTTTTGATAAATGTTTATATGGACATGAGAAGGGAATTTATCAAATATTTAGAATATTTTCATAGTTTGCTGTAATTTTCCTGGATCCTGTCCCAGTTCGACAAGGGGAAAAGAAGCTTTCCACACTTCCATCTTCCATGCTTTACAGTGTTCCAGGTTTCCTGCCTTCTATTGTGGCTGTAGTGGGGTGCTAGCATCCTGATTCAAGTTCCAGAGGTCAATCCTGCTCAATCTGACCCACTCTGTCTTTCATTTTGTTCCTGCACTCTTCATCATCTGTTTCTTCCCAGTTATCTTATTGTGTTTGGTTTCAGTTTTTGTGAGATAACACTTTCATCTCTACCCTGGACTTTTTTTTTCTCCTCTGCACACTAATTTATCTCCTGCTAAGTCACCATTTAGGATCAGACATCAACATGTCTTCCAAAACACTTTGATCTCAAGCACTGAAAATGTTGATTTACTGAGCGTTTTCTCTCATTACTGCTTGTCCGGAGAGTCCTTAAAGCTATAGCTTGCCACAAGTCTCATAAAATTTCATAATGCATTTTGTCTGGCCACAGAATGCAAAATGAATGAAAAAAAAACTGAAATATTAAAAGCAAAGAAGCTATCAAAATGAATATGACTAGGTATTTGCCCTTGATTGGGTTTGACTAGTCATGGGATGCTTCAATTAGCCTCAGTCCAGAGACCTTTTGAACTTTTTTACTATTTTACAATTTCTTGTAATAAATTATCTTTAAAACAGTTTTTTGTGGCAATGCTTGATGTATTTTTGTTTAGTACAAACCCATTCGGCTTTGTTTTGTGGCATTTTTAAAAGCACTAGCCCATATCACAGGTCTTGTACTTCTGATGGTTATCAATGGCTGTATTTTGTCATTCCTACTGTTTATTCAAGACAGTTGTTTTGCTGGAAAATGCAGCGGGTGGTCCAGAGACTTCTAAGGCAATGGGTGTGATTTAGTTGGGCTGACTACCAAAGCAGACTTGGACAGTGGATGTGGAGAGGGAGCATTAATTGAATGTGATATCAACTGAATTTTAATCAATGGCAAGTATCATTAGTAACATACATTGCTGTTACTCTTTTTCCACAGCAGTTTCCATCTTGGTTGTTGTATAAGCTATGGTGTCAGTTACTTAAATATGTGGTGAAGGCAACAAAACATAACTTTCTGCAACTTAATATCAGCAATTTATGTTTTGCAGATTTCAAATGTCAACATTAGCTGTGGAATATCTGAATAGCAGCTTTTTTAAAATGTGCATGAATTACAAATGAGTAGGATAAACTTTTTCTATAAGAAAACATATACGTGTATAAACTTTGATGGAAACTCATTTATCAAATGAATTGCAATACAATGGAGAGCGAGGGATTGGTGACCACTTTATGATTTATATCCCTTTTGCATCAGATTACATGCATATAAAAAACTGCTAAATCGAAATTTAAAGTATAAAAGGGATTGACGTATAATTAGTGTTGCTAAATGGATTTGTGGGGATTTTTTTTTACAAGAATGAAGGGGTAGTTGGTGCTGTTTCCTGTCCTCTGATGAGAGGATGCACTCTCTCTGAAGTGGCACATCCTGCAGATAGATGATCACACACTAGCCCATTAGAGCTCTGACGTACCGCCAAAGTCTCTGACTGCATTCCAGTAAGCTTGACATAACAATGAAAGGTGTTTGAAATGGTTGTAAACAACTGCATTTTCAGGTCCTGTGACATCACCTCTCATTATGTGTGCACACAGAATGTTCTAGTAATGGCATGCTCTGGTTTTGCATCAAATTTAACAGTATTTTTTTTTTTTTGTGCTTTTACAGTTCTGCCAGCCTGGTGGATGGAGAATGTCTCGAGAGAGGAAGCCCCCAACATTCTTCACTGTGGTGCTGACAGACATAGACTCAGAGAGACACTTCTGCTCCTGTCTGACCTTCTTTGAAGCAGAGGTCAACTTGCAGGTGAGACTGAGGGCACTTTTTTATTGCAAGGTCAGGGGTCAAAGAATTCCTGCTGTGATACAGTATGTGTTTTTATCTTGTTTTTCTGACCTAAAAATGTCAGATATGGGAAACTTTCTGCTTTTATCTTATAGTATTTTTTTTTTTTGAATATTACATTTTGTTTTTGTTCTTTCTAGAAATTAAAATGTGACACAACATGATGCGTTTGTAGGCACCATCTAATCAAAGATCTTAAGATGTTTAAGATAAGATATTGCCGTTTTTAGAGCAAGTATTGTGATATATGGTTTAGCATGCCCCAGGATGATGGAGGGACATTTTATAGCTGATAAAATACACATGTACCTGCTCTGAAGTAGGATAAATCTCTAGAATAGGAGCTGCACTATAGCAACAAATGCCAGAATTTTGAAAAATACTTGCTATATCACAGGTAAAGTACTTCCATTGGTTATCCCTTCTTTTCACCACTGGATGGCACTTATGGCACTGATTTAGGCTATGTAAAACAAAACTGAAAGACGATCGCCCATTTTCTCACAGCTTGATTTGAATTAACTTGCGAATTATGTCATTACTTTTGCTATAACTGGTGGGTTGAGTTTCTGATCTTATTGGAAGTAAGCTGGTTTTTTTACTGAAAAACAAAATGGTTATAAAAATAGTAAATAAAAAAACAAGCTCTTGCTTGTGAAATATGTATGACTTTGCACATATTTCCATTTCCTCTCACACTTCTTAATGTCCATTTTTGATTTTATATATTATGTCTACTTTTTATTTTTATACAGAGAAATGTCCTTTTGTAAATTTAGAATGCCTATTTTGTAAATTTACAATGTTTATTTTGTAAATTTGTATTTATATTTTATTTTTATTACCTGTATCTTGTCTTATCTTGTGAATCTGTTGCACTGTAGTGCCTCTGCACAAAACACATTCCTCGTATGTGTAAAATTACCTGGCAATAAAGCTCATTCTGTTTCTGATTCTGATGATTGAAATTTGGACAATTTCTCAAAATACCGTATTTTTCGCCGTATAAGATGATGCAGAGCGCCGCGGAGCGGAGGGCGATCATGGCCGTAGGAGAGGTGTAAGAGAGGCCGCGGCTTCAGCCTAGCTCCGGAGCCATCGGCCATATTTGTACACCCGGCAGTACGCTCTGACGTCATCGCCCATGTTGTCATCGCCCAGGGTGGGGCAAAGCCTGCTATTGTAAATTTAGAGTGTACTTTTCACTAAAGAGAAGGATGGAAGGACTGCAAGTGACGCTCAAAAGGCTGGAGCTAATTATGAGGAGCGCTATGTAAAGAATGCAGCTGTTATTTCTAAGTTGTGCCCATTGGGGTTCCAATCTCAGTCTCTGGCATCGATGAAGAGCTTCTTTAAATGGTTTTCAGTTGTACCACATTGCTTGAGGGATACTGTTTAGTTTTTGGTGACGTTGTGTGAGGAGTAATTAATAATGACCTTTGCAGTTTGAACATTTTAACCCTGTATTTGGAGATAATGTGAGAGTGAATGGGGATTGAATAGGACCCTGCTATGGACTAGGAACCAGTTCAGGGTGTAACCTTTCCTTTCAATCAGAAAGTGGTGAAGTGAGAATCGTAATTCAGATAAATAATCAAACAGATGAATTAATGTTTTGTCGGGTATTATTTAATAGTCACGTTTTTAGAACAGGGACCATCGCTACTCTAAAGAAAGTAATTGGTGTAAGATCGTTCCCCTCAAAAACTTGAATTTGATGCAATAACCACAAGTAAAGCGAGTCTGGCAGAGTCTGGAGAGTATTGCAGATAAGAACACAAACAGGGGGACTGACGCACACACAGGAGATACCTGAAAAAACTGGTTTGATAGCAAAATAGCGATGACCTGGCAATTTTACCCATTGGTATAACATTGAGGCGGAAGTGTAATTATGCGTAGTTACGGTCCCACAGAAGCTACATCATTCAATGGCCTCCTATTGCTAAACTGGGAACAGGAGAAACCAGGTCATTACAAAATTAGAGATGTCTACTTAAAGGGATGATCAACCACTGTCTTTTCACCATTTTTGTTGTTTTATTGCAAATTATTATGATAAAGCATTATAAATGGAACAAATCACTGAAATCAAAGTAAAAAAAAAGTAAACAAAAACAAACCAGATTGTAAAAGTTGTTGAGAGCAAACATTTGTGAGGGAATGAAAGAATGCTTTGCGTTCAGAGGCAGGAAGTTCCAGAAAGTTACGAAAAATGTTTGGCAGCAGTTCTTAATGTCTTTGAGGTTTGATGACCCCCAGCTGTGGACTGGCGCTATCCTATCTTCTTCTGTGTCTATGTGTATCACTCTACTCTTTGTCTCAGTAGGACTCTTCATCTGTCTTTATTTAGATTCCGGTCTAAAATACAGAAAGCCACCCACTAACAGTACTTCATTCTGTCGTCTGACACATTAACACTGAAACATCAATCTTAAAATGTGCTCTCCAGAGTAGCGTCTTCGCTCTCCCTGTGTCTGTCTCAGCTTTGCTCTATTTTTGTGATTATCGTATCCAAAGATACTGCATCGTCTTGTTGCAATCGTGCTTATATTGGATTCTTCGTGAATTCAGGATCATGAAAAACCTGCAATAGTCATGGAATTTTAAAAGGCAATTGCAAGGTCTGAAAATTTTGGGGAAAACATTTTTAACCACAAATTTCTGGGAAAGTCATGGATTAATGTTGGGATCTCAACCTTGTGCTCTGACTGACAATTTTTTACGCACGCACACACGCACACACACAAGCATTTTAATAGAGTTTAGTCCATGTCTTGTCATTAATAAATACAATGACTACAAATAAATAAAATAATTAATTTCTATAGTCCTTTCCTTAGTTTGACCGCATCATAAGGTGCTAATCATAATTCTCTTTCTTTCATCAGATTGAAGAGGCAGCTCTGGAATGTGTTTTTCTTCATAATTGAACCAAATCCTCCCAATAACGTTAAAATGTGTTTTTCATCTCCTGGGGGTATTTTAATCCTGCGCTCCTACTGATAAGAAGCGATGGATCTTGTGGCATGTTTTCACTGTCTGGGGGAATGTAATGGGTTCTGGCGTGTATCTTTGTGTGTTTGGGGGTGGATTTCGAGGAGAGGAGGGTATCGTTAAGGGCTTGGGGACTCATTATAAGCAGATTCTCGTATCAGTTTATGATGAACAAGCATTCATATTTTTGATCTTTTATATGTTTTGTGCTAAACAGCTGATTATTGATTTGGACTATACATTGATTTGGAGAATAAACTCAGTTTGCATTTGTGTGTGCTCTAGTTAATGTGATTTTGTAGTTTAATTTGATTTAATCTTTTGGATGTGATCATTTAGGAAATTACATTTTACAAATTCTCACATGCAGCCAATTTACAGTGAAATAGGGCTAGTATTGTGAGCCTAAATGCTGCCAAAAGTCAGCCTTTGGGGCCAGATCCTTGTCCCTACAAAGCAACCACAAATCCTTATCAATTTTTCAAAGAATAAACTCTATAAATACTTCTGTCTCCCTGTTTCACATCAAGTTCCTTTTGTGATTACCAAACTCTTGTTTATTCATCCTCTGTGCCTTTCTCTCAAATGCTGTCAACACACTGTCAGGCTTGGGTCTGATGGGTATGCGGGACCCTCTAATTTAATTAGCTTCTGTTATCATGTTCTCTTGCGTGTTGAGAAAAGGCAGTGGTGCTCAACTTACCCCCGACGATTCTTATTCTTGAACCTCAACCTCTGAAAAATCACTCATTAATTCCTCACCCCTTTGTCTGAACTTATACTTCATTAACAGAAATTAATGTAGGGTTTATGACTTGAAATATGAGAAATTCCTTCACCTTCATTGACATATGTGTCTTTCCAGTGCAGAAATGCTTTGCTACCAAACCGACCAATCACAGATCTTAAAGTCTAATGCATAGTTCACTTTTTTGGTACATCAGGTTTTTGCGTAGATGTCTGCATCTACTTAAGGGCTTTAGCATAGGCTTGACACAGAAGTATAAATTGGACACTTGAAAAAAATGCCTATCTTCAGGTCACATCGGGTGAGAGGCTGGGGTAAACCCCGGACAGGTCGCCAGTCCATCGCAGAACTCTGTAATTTGTCATGGTTTAATGACCTCATGAAGTCTACATGGAAGCCTGACTGCATCAAATCACAAGGAATAAGGGAGCGAAACACAATGCTGCATAACAAAAGGATTTTGGATAAAATATTGCATCATTGAAAATCCAAAAAGCCAAATGTTCCTCTAAATGATAAAGGCCATATTGTTGGAAGCATACGTGCAAAGCTGCACTAATGGCAATTTTCTTCCACCTCCGCCTCAGAAGCATGTTGTCATTTGGTTAATTTTGCATTTGGGTCTGCATTAAGGTCTGCACGTTGACTTTCAAAGATTACCTTCTTACCTGCTTATTCATTTTTTTTCATTGACCAATAGTGACAATTATTTAAAAAAGTCCTCACTTCAAAGACTTTACCAATATATTTTTTATTGTATTGAGATTCTACATAAATTTGTCGTTTGGCATATCGCTATGTTAACAACCCGGGACTGTAATCTCTGCTTCCTGTGGGGAAGACGTGTAATAACCACGTGTATTCTTTCCATATTTCAACAATATCCCCAGTAGAAGTCAACAGTGTTGGCAGAGTACCTGTGTCCGGTGAATGGTTTTCAAGCAACGCTTTGAGACTTACCAATAGTTCTCCTCTATGACCTTACAGACTTCAGACAGTTTTGCCTCTTCCACCACCTTTCACCATTGTTCTCTTGGCCTGTCTCCAGCCTCCCACAGGATCTGTTTGAGGTGAGAGTTAAAGAGGATTCAGGTAAAAGGTTCCAAACAGCCCCTCAACATACATTAGGTTCCTTCAAGCTCATTGTTCAACGGGAAATCCAACACCAGGTTTGTTTACGTCATGCTGAAAGGTGGAACAAAGGTAAAAAAAGGCACATGAAATGCTTTTCAACAATAATAAAATCTGTTTATTTATTTTAAATGTTAAACGTTCCCATACAGCTTGATCCACTTGATTATAATAGTTTAAAAAGTGGGCGATACATGTAATGAAGCCTTGCAGATTTACTTCTCATGGAGGATCATAAAAGTCACGAAGCAATGACAGAATTGTTTTCTTGCAACACAGATTGGACCTGCACACTTAGTTAACCACCACTGTATAAACATTAGGTCTCTAGAAAATCTTTCTGAGTAATGCTGAGATCCGTTTAATCATTGCACAGTATTTTCTTCAGAAGTTTATCAAAGTTGAATATTGAAGGTTAAAAGAACTAATCTCTGAAATCCCACATTAAATTCCCTGTTCTTCTGCACTGGGGACATGGAGGATTTTCAGTATCATCTCTCAGACTTTGTTAGACTTGATCCTCTGTGAATTAACCATTTTTAGCATCAGTTTTTTCTGTATTGTAATAAAATTCAGAAACTTTATACTAAAAATAACGGATTGGTTTTCAAAAACTGAAAATCAGTTGCAAAATGATGCATAATGGAGTTTCAAAGAGGTTGGTGTTGTTCTTGGATCTCTAGTTGGGGGTATTTTGATCTCTTTTGGGGCAATTCATGTTGGATCCGTTTGTTCATGGGATGCTTGCTGGTCTCTTGTTGTTTGGACTATTGATGATCCCCAGTTGGAACGCTTGTTGATATCTTCTTGGAACCCATGTTCTTTGATTGTGTAGTTTTTGGATTGTCTGTTTATCTCCTGTTGAAACTCTCATAGAAATTCCTGTTAGAATTCTTATTGAGCTCCTGTTTGATCTGATATTGGAACTCTTGTTGGTTCTCCAGTTGGAACGCTTGTTGATATCTTGTTGGAACCCATGGTTTTAGAGTGTAGTTGGAGTCATCCCAAGCCTGTTTCATACCACTGACTGGTTTAATGCAGACATGTCTTTTACGGAGCCATTTCTTTCCTCTTTAGAGGCCCGGGTGCCACATATTAGGAAGAGTGGGCTTGGTGTGTTGCAATCACTTGTCACGATAAATCCACATTTCAAGCACGAACTCCTGATATTTGTATGTTAAAAGCTTTCTTTACTGTCTCTTGTTTGTTCTGCTAGCTTGTGGAGAAAATAAAATGACATTTCAAAATAAAAAGATCTCAGATAATAATTAAAACCGGAAAATATATGATTTTATTTTGCCAGTCCTGTTTGTAGCGGGGGTTGGGGATCATTACTATAGAACACAAAAAGGATAATTGCTGATTGGATCAGCATAATAATGTGATTAGCATTGTAATAAATAAACTGTTTTCTGTTTCAGGGCTCAAAAACACTACAGGCAGATGAGAATGTACCTGCAGATGAGGAAGAGGAGGAAGAAGATGGGTTAATCCAGCCAGCACAACTCTTTTCACCCAAAAGTTTAATTCTAGTATCCAGACTGGATTATCCAGAAATATTTAGGGTAAATAACCTTTATTTCATTTATTCGAAACTTTTCATTCTCCATATGCGTTTTAAATGTATTCACAATAATGTTTGTTTCTACTACAATTGTATACAACTTGTCAAAGATCTGCATTATTGTAATTTATAAAATATTTTTTATTTGAATTTAGTTGGTTTAAGTGTACTGAATATAATGTACTGAATAATTAATAATTTATAGCAATGTTATTAAATGTAATAAAATCCATGTGAATGCGGAGTGCTTTCCTAAAAAGGACCTTTTCATTTTTGGGCTTCAGTTGGTTTTTGAATAATGAAACCCATCACAAAAGCAATATTGACATTCTTTAAGTAATTAATGTCAAATATCTATGTTGATGTACGTACTTAGATGAAGCAGATGGATTTAAAGTAGGGATTACAGAGGCAAAGGAGCTTATTAGGAGGAGAAGTTTTCTCTTGGCAAAGTTCCTCATTACTGATTCCTTTGGCCTACATTTATGTGTTGTACTTAAGCTGTGCAAGGGGGTAAGTTGTTTGAGCTATATTGCTTGGATAAAGACTTTAAAAAGTCTCTTTCACATATGATTTATTGGAATGAGCTGTATGTCTTTAGGTTAAGACAAAGGTGAAATGGGCACCACCTATTTGGCAGTTCTTCTCTCCAGTTATCATACATTTGAATAGTTTAAATCACAGATAGTTAGTTTTTTTTTACATTCCTATTGCATTCGTATCTAAGCAAGATAGATACAAAGATAACATAGCTCTTGCAATGAAAAGAAATCATGAAATTTAGATACCAATTGGGGTATTGTATTTTATTGATTAATGCTCATTATAGCCTTGATGAACTTTTTTTTTGGCAGGGCTGCCTCGGTCTGATCTACACTGTCTACATCGACAGTCTCACTTTCCCTCTTGAAGGTCTGGTGGCTAACCTCTTCACGTGCTCTGTTCCATTGGCTGGAGGTTCACAGGTCAGACATTACTTAAGCAACAAATTCCTCCCCTTGACCTCTTTGGACACCAGTGATTAGTCATGGGCCATTTGTGTACCTGTGCTCCCCAAATAAGACATCCAAGGGAAACAGTATATTTCATGTTGCACATTACTTTCAATCCAGTACCAAATGTTAGGGGTCCATTGTTGCTGAATGCTCATATTAAAAATTGTTCAGGTTTGACCACAGCACTTAATATTTGAACTTTTGACAAGTTATACTGCCATCACACAGAGAAGGAGATTGAGCTGCGGTTAGGAGCCTTTCTAAATGAATGTCACATTTTCTCAGTGGGAAAAAAAGAAACTAATATCCAAATTGTTTTTGTATAGATTATGAAATCTGGCATCCAGAACTTGAGATTGATTTGTGTTCCAACTTATATACAATAAACATATTTATACCAATTATTACATGACACTTCATAAATAAACGTTTTTTTTTTCTACTGCTCCAATGTCACGTCTGTCTGCAATGGCTGGGACAAATATTGCAAAATGTAACGTCAATTACATACATGGTTTTAGGTAATTTTTTTGTTATTGTCAAATATGTCAATTCTTTTATGTTGTGAGTGTGACATTTTCTGTTTCATTAAATTATTGTTGGCTCCTTTCGTTTTACTCATTCCTTTTAACCAATCTCCTCCGCTCTTGGCTCTTCTCCTTTCATCTCCATGTGGCTCGTCTCCTCCCTTCTCCTCTATTCTAAACTTATCACTTTTCACTTCTCTCCTCTTGACCCATGCCCTGTCATCTCCACTCCTATCCTGTCGCATCGTCTTCTCACCAAATGAATCTCCTTTCAACTCATTTCCCTCATCTCCTTTTGACTCATTTCCTCTTTTCTCCAGATTCATCTCTCAACTCATTCTCTGTGTTTGTGTCTGCTAATGCAAATCAAGTTGTTGTTAAGTTCTGACTTTAGTTGTTAATGTTTCCAGAAGCTCTTTTCTTTGGGGGCGGGAGACCGCCAGCTCATCCAGACCCCACTAAACAATAGCCTGCCTGTCAGCTGTAAAAGCGTCGCTCTGCTCTTTCAACAGTTAGGTGAGTACCATGCCCTTTCCCAAGACAAGCCAGTTATTTTCTGAGTGGAATCTAGTTTTAATTATACACTTTTCTGTGTCATCTCACATTTTTTTTATCTTTTCCATATTTATGCCGACCTCTCATGACCTTTGTACTGTAGATCCGCTTACTCTAACTTCCTGTAAACATGTTTTTGTGCAGAGTTAACATGTGAGCTCAATAAAAACACATTTTTATGGTTACTTAAGTAGACCCGGACACTCTGTGAGTACTCATCCAAAGGTGGGCAGAGGTGGTCCCCATCCATCTTTCACTACTTATAATGTGCTTGTGATTTCTCATGAGACAGATTTTGGTTGACCTGTGGAGGAATGTGTTTGACAGCTGGATTGATTTGGACAGAAATGCATGTCTGGCTTCATTATTTATTACTGTCCAGTTCCAATCAGGGCTGCTCTAATTAGCTCCACACTAACATCCTGCAGAGGCCCACTTTCACAACCTATGATTAGATTTGTATCAATTTAACATAACATAACATTCTTCATTCGTCTAAAGCAATCAGTGGTCTCACTTAACGCTCAATGTTTTCTTCACCTTGTCTTTTGCAACTTGAGAAATTAATTGCCATGTTCCAGTTTTTGTGACTTGTCCCATTTACTTTGGTCTGAACTTAACTTGAACTGCTCATGTTTTAATATGGGAATTTCATTATAGTTCAGAGGTTATCGTTTTCAGTTATTTGTGTGGATTTATGACAGTCTTTTTGTGAACCTGATGACTCCTAAATGAGGAAAGCCTTTTTATTGATTGCATGAGCATATTTGTACTTTGATTTATGAAGAGGATGCTTTCCCACTTTGGTGACCATTACAAAGCCCATTTGAGACTTGTTTTATCCCAAAATTTGAACTTCCAATCTGGAAAGTGAATCATGTAATAAAAACATAACATTTCAGATGTAATATTGTTTAATTGGATTGGATGGAAAATGGTAGATTTTGTCATTTCCATTTCATTAAAAAAAGTCTGAAGTTGCTTTTAAAATGTTCTTAATTTCTAGATTGAATGTTTTTTTTTAATGGTTTTTCAAAGTGAATTTATTAAAAAAATTAATAAATTAAAATAAACAAATTGTATATGAAATGTATATAATAATAATAATAATAATGGGGCATTTTAGGGCAATAAAAACTTGTAACATGGAGCCCATCAGAAAGAGGTAGGTATGGAGTAGGTGGATTTAATGAACTGAATTCAAGAAAAATTAAACATATTTCCACATTTATCGACTATTACTTCAGTATTAGAGCCCTCATTACAAATTACAGACAAATGTTTACAGATATATTTCTGTCAGACTCAAAGCAACAGCAGCAACAGCAGCAGCAGTAGTGGGAGAACACCAGTATGAAATTAGAATACCAGACCACAGCACCATTTTCACAACAGTAGCCTATGCACTTCTTCTTGAAATCGAACATATGGAAAATTCAAGAGAACAAAATTTTATTGTATTTTCGGATTCAAAATCCTGCCTCCAAGCAATTGAATCTATGAGATCCACTCACCCTGCAATTATAGAAATATTGATCAGAGCTAATAGACTTTTGAGGTTTTAAAATAGTCTTCTGTTGGATTCCTGGACACATAGAAAACTGGGATTTCTTTTTATAAGTTTGTGTCACACAGCTTAATGTCATTATTATATATTTAAAAAGTATACATTTGTGCATTTTCAGATACTTGATTCCAAACCAGTATACTCTCAAGATGTTTATTCAGCACTTGCTTCTTTCATTGATAAACCCACAGCTCCACTTTAATTCTACAATCCACTGTTTCTATTATATGATTGTAAAGAGAAACTGGTCAACTCTTGTAAATCTCTAAAAATATCATAATGTTTATATAGTGTGTTTCGTGGTCCTTTAAATATTGCAATGGAAGATCCCTCAACTCAGGAACCCTACTAAATGCCGGGTATGTGCAAATAATTCAATCTAATTTTTTTCTTTTCTGAGGATTTGTCTTCCAAGCAATGGAACTAAACTCTCAAAGTTTAAACGAACATTTAAATCTAACGGGTAGAATCTCTACAATGATCTTAAGAGAGCGATGACCGTATTTGTTTGTTTCTGTAGATCTTCACTTTGCTTTAGTTCCCGATATCACTGTTAAGAGCTAAGCCCATCAGAAATCCTCACATTACTGCGTTTTATTCAAATTCACATCGGCTCAAGAGGCCAAAGAGGTCTCTGAGTGGCCTCTTGTCCCATTCCATAATAAATAAAGGAAATGGAGCACGTTTACCATCATAAGATTTTCTGTTCATTGTTTGCTACCTTTTTTCTCACTGTCTGTGCATAGGTCAGAAATGTGTAGCTGCTCTAAAAGATAAGTGAATTTCAGGTCAGGAAGTGTCCTACAGGATCTCGTGGGGAAAACAAGATTATGAAATATGTTGTTGAATTTTGGGGGTAAAACCAATGATCCGAGGTCCTGGAGAAGCTCGTCAACCACACAGCATCTAGATGGAGCAAACTCTCTAAATTTCAAATGAAATTTGTCACATAACATTTTCATAGTAGGTTTTTTTTGTTTTCTTTCACAGTGGGGCAAGACTGAATATTGAAAATACATAAAAACAACTTTGTATGGCTTGTAAAATTTCATTTTTAATTCAATACATTTTTGATGTAATAGAAAAAGTAGATGTTTATATTGGAGAAAATGGAGATCATTGATCATTGCCACTCCAATGTTTCCAATGGGGCCATTCCTTAGTACTTTGGCTGTGAGTTTGGGGTCATTTTCATACTGGAAAACCCATAACTTCAGTGCTCTTCCCTTGGGAAGGTTTTGGGCTATTTTCCTCATTCATTCTCTCCTTAATATGATCATGTCATCTTTGTGCCCCCCCCCCCCCCACACACACACACACACGCAAGATGTTACAACCTTCATGCTTGATGGTTGTGATGCTTTTCTTGTGCTTCTGTTGTCTTCGGCCAAATACAGTAAGTGAGGTTTTCCCCAAAAAGTTATATTTTGGTCACCACAGCAATCTTTGCCTTTGAATAGACCTTGGCATGGACCTTGACACTTTCGATCACTGCAGGACTTTGTTACTGTCGATCCTGTGGTCCTAGCTTTCATCAGGTCTGAGATTACCATGAAGGGCAACGAAAAAATTCCTTTCTTTGATACACCATAAGGTTCGATTTTGTGGCTGAGGCTAAACGTACATTTGCTAATATTTGCAGCAGCCGTTGCTTTCTCAATGACTTGTTGTATTATCCTGTAGCTCATTCCAACCTTGTGCATGTCTAAAATTCTGACCCTGTTGTCCTTGATCTTTGGTAGGTCATAGTGGAGAGGTTTGGAAAGGGGACACAAGTTCAAACAGTGCAATTAATCCAGATAATAGGACACTTATGATACACAGTTTGTAAACATTAGGATATTTTGTCTGTTACATTTATTTGTGGGTGAAACTTGGTAATTTCCATCTTTTGTGATTTCTAATTCTTGTTTAAAAAGAAATTTCTCAGGATGTGACTTACGGTTTCTAAAGGTGCTGAGGAGATGCACAGCTTTCCCCGTGATGAAGTCAGAGCTAAACTCTGGCTCCGATAGGTTGGTTGGCTACCAACAGCAGTTGATACTATGGATTTGTTTTCATTTGTTTGGCGATGCAGTTATATTTTGAGGACTTCTATCCCACTTCAGTGCGGTTTATTATCAAAAGCCACTTACCCACAAGTTTTGTTTTTGTACGTTTTGAGCAAGCCGTCCCTTGGTTGGAATAACAAGAATTCACTGGATTTCATATTTTCACCAAGCATTTTCATCCTCTTTTCTTTTTCGCTGTTGCCTCACAGTTTATGAATTTTCATATGTAGTTCCTGTTTATTTTGGCTATCGCAGTGTGACGTAGACTGAAAGGGAGCTGGTGACCCCAGCAATGCTGCGGATACGGCTGTTAGTGTCTGCCTGTCTCTTCTTAAGATTAATTGCCACAGCGGTATGTTGATGACAAACAAAAACAGGAACTGTAAACTTTTATCTCTTGAGTTTGGAGGATGATTTATGATGCCATTTCATGCTTGACAGCCATGGGCCCATTTGCATCGTCATGAAACAGATGAACATTCAAATGAAGGACTGTTCATGATTCAGTAGTTTAGCTGCATTAATCTCTGAAATAGAATTAATCCCAGCACGTTTTCTTGATGTAACATTTTTATAAGAAGGTTATTGTTAACTGTTATCATTAGCTTTGATTGAAGCTATGGTAAACTATCTATGCATAATTGATAATAATTATAGAAATACACTTGTTATAATTAACCCTTTAAACCTTTGTTACATTATGTGATACTTTAGTTCTTAGCATTTAACATTAATGTAGATATTAATTAAGTAACTAGGAACAAGATTGAACATCTCAATATATTAACAAATAGTAAGTTAAATCGTAGAAGGACATTACTAAGAGGCAAAATAAATGCCTATGTTGTACACCTTCAAAGCTCCACCCATCTCAACCAATTCTTGGTGAAAGCTGGGGTTCAAGAAGCCATTCACCCGCCACATTCTAACATGAATTTCCATTCATCAGTCTACCCGTAGCATATTTTCTCAGCAATTTTATTAAATGTCATTTATGTGATATGCTTATAATATTTTCTAAGGTTTGATGGAGAAGATAAAATGTTGTGATTTTTGTGTTTCAGGAATTCAGAATGTTCTTAGTCTGTTCTGTGCGGTTCTGACGGAACACAAGGTGCTATTCCACTCCTCCAGCTATCAGAGACTCGGAGAGGCTTGCCGTGCCTTAGAGACCATTATGTTTCCTCTCAAGTACAGGTTTGCAGAGATTTATTTATTTACTGTGTAGAACCTTTAATAAATTATAGTGTTAATCAGGAAAGTGAGATTTTGGGCATGAAATAGGGTGTTCTAAAGAAAGTGAGATTTTGGGCATAAAATAGGGTGTTTTAAAAAAAGAGACATCTATAAAACAAGGTTTACCCGGCAAAAAAAAAAAATATCTGGTCATACTACTTACAATGTTCTTTTAGTCTTGAAAATCCGCTATTTTGAAATGGTAAATGATGGAGAACGTTGAAAGAGAGCCATGAAAGCTCAATTTTTCAAATATTGTAATCATTTTAGTCAAAGGACAGTTTTATAGTCATTTACAGTCAAAAAACAAAAAAAAAATTTGAGACTAAATAGGTCATAACATCGTGAAAATTGTGACACAAAAAGTTTTTTTTGTGCTTTGAAAAACACAAAACTTTGAAAAACTCAAGCCATATCACAGGGCTTGTACTTTTTACCCCTAGATGACACTGATTTGGGGTCCTACAATTTAGGAGTAAAGGAGTGAATCTCTAGGAACATAGTTCTAAATCTTTCTACTGACACCATGACTTTTGCAGTAAAGGTCTTTTATTAGACTCTTGCCAAGCTTTTCTTGCTATTTATTGAGAACATTTAAAGATTATTCAGATGTGTGGTTTGCTTGATTCAGCTACCCGTACATTCCTGTCCTCCCCTCTCGACTACTGGAGGTGTTGAGTTCGCCGACACCTTTCATAATTGGCGTACACTCCATGTTCCAGAACGAGATCCAAGAGCTGGTGAGGCCAAAGAATTGATAATAAGCATCATAATTAGAAGCACATTGCAGTCTTCATGAATCTTATTGTTTTGTTGAATTTTTGGTTGCAGCTCGATGTGATTATTACTGACCTGGATGGAGGAACAATCAAAATACCGGAGTGTATACACCTGTCACAGCTCCCAGAACCCTTGTTGCAGAACACTCAGAAAGCACTGTCCATGGTAAAAAAAATACTGTCTGCTGTCATTTCCTGTAGTGTGCAGCATCATTTTATTTACTTATATACTTATATATACTTATACTTATACTTATATATATTTATTACTTATATTATACTATATATATATATATATTTTTTTTTTTGGTAAATTGATATACTACCAATAGAAATGTTAGTTGTAATGAGTAATTGAATTAAATTAATTACTTAGTTTTGAATTGATATAAAAGTTAAAGTGTTATAACTTACTAGGACATGCTATTTTAAAATACCACAGATAGGAAACTGTAGTTTGAATACTTGTAGTTTATTTTATTTTATTTTTTTATTTTACCATTTAAATATTTTTTAGTTGATTCTATTTATGGTTCAGTAACATGAGCCATAAAAATTTCTATTTTTATTTTTTTATTTTCATAGATAAAATAGAAAAATCGTCAATGAAAACCTACATGATGGTAATTTTTAGGATGAAAACCTAAATGATGGTATTAGTTTATAGAACTATCATAATGATATAAAAATGATATGATGATTTATAAACACGAGGAAACAACCAGCTAAAGAATGCTTTTAGATTACCGTGATGTCACAGCAAAACACTCTTTCTTCACATCTGCACTTAAATCATCCAACTGACCATTTCTAGCTGTATTTTTTATTTTCATCACATTTATCGAAATAGGATTTTCCTCAGAGATTCAACTCATTATTTTTGTCTTAGATAGACGGAGGTTTCCTCACTCTAAATTCCTTCCATGTCTTTAGGTTTTACACCCAGATTTAGAAGCTGCAGATAATGCCTTTCCACCCCCTCGCACGGCTCCCTCCAACCTCAAACTGCTGGTAAGAGCATCACTTTTCTATTTTTGCTTTCACCATCTCGCACTTTAACATTTTCAGTTGCGAAATGTGTGTCTGACACTTGTGTATCCGACATGGGAGTCTCCTCTTGGGTCCTGAGTGGTCTGAAAAATCTCATTCATTCTAGGAGTTTGAACTCCCATCACGTACACGGTTATTTTGAGGGGTGAGAAAATGCTCGCTCTGACTCATTCATCCTCATCCTCAAATGTTGAATGTTTCTTCTATTCTGCCATTCTTATTTTGAACAGGATAAGGAGGTGAGGGCCGTCTTCCTGCGCTTGTTTGCACAACTCTTCCAGGGCTACAGGTCCTGCCTGCAGCTCATTCGCATCCATTCTGAGCCAGTGATTCACTTTCACAAGGTGAGTGTCTCAATATTATCCAGCTGCAATGTCAAAGTGGTGCCTCATCAGGCAAGAGTAGTTATTTAGCCCCTGCCCTTTTTTTAAAAAAAAACACACCCTCCAACTAATTAACTTTCTGTCTATGAAAGCACAACTAATCGGAGAAACTAGTCCAATATCAGTATTTTGCATTTTTTTTCTCTGCATATTTGCCATAAAAACAGATGTGGAATCAATGTTCATTGAATTCTATTTTTTTTTTTTTTACAAATAATCTCATTATTCGGTTGCATAAAATTTACAATCAACAATAATATGAAAACTTAAAAATTACTTCACAGATACAAGATCTCAGAGAACTAAGGGTGCTTTCATACATGACTTTTTTTATTTTTTGATTCGAACTAGAGTTTGTACAGTTCATTTTGACAGGTGTGAAGGCAGCAGCCAAACTTGACATTGGACCAAAAGCAGACTAAAAAAAGTGGTCTGAGACTTGCTAAAGCCGATGATCTCGGTACGATTACAAACAAACTCTAGAAAGTTCTCTAGTGGTGAGAACATGATGGAACTATCTTATCGATCTGAAGCAAAAAGCGTTCATCATGAATCAACAAGTGTAATCAAGCAACAATGTATCAGTTGTTCATCTTGGTCCGGCCCAAAAGTTTGAAAAAGGCCTCTGCATACCGTTTCCAGTGTTTCCCCTAGGATTATGGCCTGGGGGGGGGGGGGGTTATGGGTGGTACGGCAAAACACTCACACGAACACTTAATAGTGTTTATATGTTTATTTTAATTGCAGTATACCAATATATTATAATGTCTGAACAATTACTGTACAATAACTAAACAACTGTACACTGAACTAAACACTAAACATCAGATTTATTTTAATATGTTAATTATTCACAAAGTGTGCAGCTTTTGTCACTGCAGTGCATCTTTCTGGGCTTCTGAAAGAACATTTCCAGAGCATCTTGGTATGGATAGTCTGAAACTTCTGGCCCATTTATTGAGATCCGCATGCAGGCTGCAAGATGGTCCCCTTGCAGCCTATTGCGAATGTCTGTTTTGACCTGTAAATACATTAACTGTTAGGCTTTAAAAGTGATAACTGATAGTAACAACAGTACAAATCAACTTAACATAGTGATAGTTTAAAGCAGGAAATGCCATTGTATAACTAACTAGCTAGCTATTAATTAAGCAATTTATTTATCAATTCGTTCATTCATGCTTGTGTGTATTTACTTACTTACCAAGATCAGTCTTGTACAGCCAGGGGAGTATTTCGTCTCTGACAGCCAAGCTGGGTCAAAACCTGTCGTTCTGTGGTGGCTAGACTTTTGCTGCTTGTCAGGGGCAAGACATGCAGCACTTGGGCTCTTTTCTGTACTTTGATTTGGAGTAGGAAAGCTACACCGGCTGCTGCTAGCAGCAGAACACGTGCGGTCATCGTCACCACCTTGGGAGCGTTTAAAGCGCGGTCTCTGTCCGCTGATGGGTGTGTGTGTGTGCGCGCATCGGAGCGGAACTCCGCGGTGCGCGCGCATCGGGGCGGAACTCCGCCGTGCGCGATACGGAGGACAATTGTAAACGCGCAAACGTTGAGACAGAAATTACATGCCATCGTATAAATAACATAATGCTATTTAGTTTAATAAAAGAAAAAAGCAAAGACCTGTTATATATAAATTACTTCTGTCGTTGTTCGACGAAAATAAAATAAAATTAACTTGACCTTCAAGGGGGGCGGGGGGCGCCGTTGGGGGGGCGGGGCGCCCCCCTAATATAATGGTAAGGGAAACACTGGTTTCAAATTGAGATTTGCATGAGTCTTCGAATGGCTTTTCAAAAGGGTGCTCTTTGTCTGGGTCGAGGAAATGCAATGACGCTCCCTGCCTGAAGATGGTGTTTATGGTACGACAGATGCACTCCTCAACACAAGAGAAGACACAAAAGAAGACGACAAAGAAGAAATCATGGATGTTGAGCGGTTTATACTGTTGGTGGCTGATCACAGTGAGCTGTATGACAAAAATGTGGAGAAAAGAGAGGATTGGTGGTGCGCATTTTCTTTTGCTGGTTATATTATTTTATTATTCATTTGGATTTATTATTATTCAGAAGATGAGTGAAAAGATGTCAGTGGTAAAATAATTCGAAATTATTATTATTATTTTTTAATGCTATCCAACCCCATGGTTTTGATTTGAAGCTTTTGCAAGTGAAGACAGTTTCATGTAACACTTTTGTTCCTCATATGAGAAGTATTAGGCTCGCAATTTAGCATGTGTTATCTCACCCTCAACTTGTTTTTGTTTGCGTCTGCCCATGTCTCTGTGGAAACGTCTCTGTATGACCCTCATGTAACAAAAGCACCCCACATGTCTCAGATTGTGATACAGGAATGCTTTACGTCTGGAAATGGAGCAGCTTGTTCTGCCAAATCCGCTCTAATTTAATGGATATCTGTTTAAAGTTTGCGTATCCCTTTTACTGCTGATGTTACTGTTTATGTAGTATTTGTATCCATCTTGGCTGCTTGGTTTCAAGTGGAAGGTTAGCAGATGCTGATTTCTAAACTCTTTCCCACCTCATAGGCTGCATTCTTGGGCCAACGGGGCCTAATAGAAAATGACTTCCTGACTAAGGTGTTGGATGGCATGGCCTTCGCAGGATTCGTGTCTGAACGAGGACCTCCATATAGGGCCTGTGATCTGTTTGATGAGGTAAAGTATTGTTTTATTAAAGGTCTGCAAATGGTAAAACCCTGACCGTACAATTAGTAAGCAAATGAATCCTGGTGATATGTTGGGCAGTAATGCATTACTTGGGTACGATGGTGGGTGGGGGTTGGTTACAATGTGGGCTATTCTTCCCCCTCATTAAATTAAACTAATTAATTATGTAATTAAATTGGAAGCAGTTACCTAGATTTTAATGGCAACCTATGAAACTGGTGAACTCAGTTTCCCAAAGGGTTTAGACCGTGCTGAAACGTAATCAGGGAGTAATTCTGCTGGAAAGGCCATCAGGTTTTCTACATAGTCTGAAAGGTCTGAAAACACCAGTTTATACTTCTTATACTTTGTTAATAGTTTTGCACGTCTTAATTTTCTGACAAACTTCCGAAAGAGTGCGCTTGAGACACTGCACGAGCTGCCATATTTGGTGTTTAATAAAGGAGGCTGCCATAGCAACCATAAATGCTGTATTTTTTTTATTTAAAAAAGTTTTAAAATGATCTAAACAGTCGTTTTATATAGTTTTCTTGTGTACCAAATACACATATGTGAAAAAATGCCCCGTGTTAGAGTATTTTTCGATTCACAATTAATTTGCTGATCTCTTTATTTTTAAAAGTTGCAAAATTAAGAAAGCCTTTGTTTTGTGATTTCATGTCATAATTGCATATATATATGTCTGGAGAAGTTATTGGAAATTACACAAAAAAAAAGTTTTTCTTTAACCAGGGTTAAATAAACCACTGTTATATAGGGGATAATAGTTAGTATATAGAGTGCAATACTGAAATGGCATCGTCTTGTTTTTCATACTAAGTTCTTTCCTTAGTGGGAAAGGAAATTAACCTGGAATTAACACATGCGTGAGTGGAATTCCAGCTATTGTCCTAGGTTATGGTAAATTAATTAAAGGGGAAAAATGAATTTGTTTTACACGTTGTAGCCTTGAATTAATCACTTTTATGTATATGTTTATGTATGAAATGAATCACATTTGATCAAACCACCTTGTTTGATCAAACCACCTTTTTTTCTTTAGCTGGTGGCCTTAAATGTCGAGTGTTTCAAGGAAGAAGATGAGAATCTGGTGAAATATCAGAAGCGTTTGAGGGAACTGTCTGAGCAGCTTTACAAAAATGTAAGCACATCACTCTTTTGCTCACTTACGTCAATGGCTTCTTCAGTTATTTGATGTTTGCTATTATAGTTTTGGTTAGTTTGCTAGTTTAGTTGTTTTATTATTCAAGTGTGATTGCTTTTGTAAACATTTGAATATTTGAGTTGCTTCTTTCTGTAGTGTTGAGTTTTTCCCTCCTTTCTTTTTTCAATTTGAGAGCCAAATTTGACTCCTAGGTTGAAACTATTAGGTATTCCACTGTGAATTTTTGTTAAATGGTTAGTTGTTCTTTTATCCACAAACTCACTCTGTTTGTCTGTTCTGCACAGGAGAACCCAAACCCCCACATGGCCTTCCAAAAAGTGCCTCGTCCCAGTGAGGGATCGCACCTGCGGGTTCACGTGGTGCCCTTTCCCCTGCTGGAGGAGGACAGGGTGGAGGAGTTGATTCAAGAGGGCCTGTGCAAGCTGCAAACTGTCCCCATCAGTGCCCGCCCAGAGCGGAAGTGTGTGGTCCCTGCTGGACCCCCTGTGGGTAAGTCAGTCACCTTTATTTGTCTTTATTTAACATTTTTAACGTTCTTATCACAGCTGCTTCTTAATTTAAAAAAATCCAAGTTTTCTTGAAATCCTTTTGCAGATGCTGTCAAGAACGCTCTATTTTAGTGACTTTTAATTATAAAGAGCACGGTCAGACCGGCAACTACACAGGGGAATCTCATCAATGTTCCTCATGCAGCTGAGACCCTATTTACGCCACAAAAATTGTTGGGAACACAAAGTTCCTCTTCTCAAGAAAGCACATGTACGGCCTGTCAAAGTTTTTAAATGAATAGCTGAATGATGCAGATGAGAACTGCTGTAAAGTGCTATAATCAGTCTAGGGCTTTTTTGAGCGTTTTTGACTTTCTTATACCTTGTTACCCCGAGATACGAAATTAATCCGTTCCAGGGTGGCTTTAATATCTTAATCATTTCATATCTCGAAGCAAGTTTTACATGTAAAACGCCTAATCCGTGCGATGCCTCTTAGAAACAACAGTATAAGTTGATAAAAAATTTTAAAACCAGAGAAAAATCAAGTAACATTTCTTCAATCCTTATATTGACACATTGTTAATGTAATAAATGATAATAAAAGACAACAAAATGCATGTAAAATATGTAAACAAAACCTTTGGCAGAAAACATTACGGAGAGAGGTGACAGTTTTGCTTGATTTAAAACTGATTTAAAGTGTTTTAAAGCTTATCAGCCCCCTTTAGCACTGCCTGCAAAGAGAGAATGGAGCGCCAGGAACCGGAAGTGCAGCGCGACGTCAGATTTAACAAGCGGATAATAGAGCAGAACTGTTTGTGTTTTTTGTATCTCGAAGCAAAATATTTCCAGCGAGACATTTCGTATTTCGAAGCATTCATATCTCGAGGTGCTGTTGTACACTGTTCCAAGCTCTTTTTGTGCCATTGTGCTTGTTTTTGGGCCAGATATTTGAAATACACAAAACATATCACAGGTATTACACTTACAAGGGTTATCCCTTCTTTTCACCACTAGATGGCTCTGATTGCATTGATTTGGGGTCTGTAAAATGAAACTGAAAGACGATTGCTGAATTTCTGGAGTTTCAGGACTCTTGTAATGTTCATTTGAAACACAAAATATCAAAACTAATAAACTTTTTGAAACCAACTGATTATATTTGAAAGAACTAAAAAAGTATAATACTTTGGGGAGAGCTGTAGTTTTAGTTTTCAGTGTTTTAGACTCAATGTCTCCCCATGTCAGTGTCTGTTTCTTCCCAAATTTTTTAAATGTGGATGATTTGTTATTGTTTAGTAGAATCAAATCTTGACCAATACAATTAAAACTATTCAACTGCAATATAACTTAACAAGAACCCATAAATGGTCTTTTTCAATACGCTACATTTTGTGAAACTTCTTTAAAGCAACTGTATTTCTTTTTTTATTTGTTATGTTTTATTCTTAAATAAAGGCTGGTCAAAGGTTAAGCTACCAGATCCTGCTCGAATCTCTAAATGCAGTTGCAGAAGTGCATCCCTCAAGTAACCATGCTTCACTGTTACCTACAGACTATCATTATTGTACTGCTTTCCATCCCTTCCACAACCTACTACAGCCAAATAATGCACACTCTCATACATCAGTCCAAAGCACCTGCTGCCTGTTTTCCGCACCCTTGTTCTATGTTTTCGGTCCTACTTGAGCTGCTTGGCCTGGGAGAGACCTTGTTGATGCAATAAAACTACCCTGTGTCTTATTGCTGTTGTTAGCCTTGTTCCTCACCCACTTTTTAACCTCCTGGTTTCCAAAAGTGTGACATTGATGGTCATTGGCACCTTTTTGGTATAATCATTGACTTTGTGTACGTGTACTTATAAGAGTTAATACGGGTTAAAGGCAAAAGTAGTAACACCAAAAAAGATTAGAACTTTTCTTTTGTTCATTTACTTTATATTTCATAAATTTACAAAAATGTACAGCATTTTTCACACCTTCTCAAATTTGTACATCTGTCCTCTTGATAAGTGCTCCTTTAATTGCAATGGTTCCTTCTTTTTTAAGACTTAAAAAGGTTATATTTTTTATGATGTCTGTTTAATGGGTATATATAGTTTTGCACTAAGGGGTTGTGCTAGTACTGCAACCCTGATTAAAGTGGTGGCTTCAATTTTACTGGTGACCTGTTAAAACAACAAATAGCATCTTGACATACGCTGATTACACACAGATTACACACGTTTTGCTTAGAGGATTTATAGCCACTCAAACAGGATAAGCCAAGCAGCAGCAGCACGCCACCTTAATTTGTTATCTCTTCTTATCTTTTCTGCAGAGTCTATCATGGGAAAAGCCAGTTCGGTTTTCAACAGCGCTCGTAGACTTGAGGTGGTCCGGACGTGCATCGGCTTCATCTTCGACAACAAGACTCTAGAGGCCGAAAAGGTGATGCAATCATTTGTGTGATGTGGAATGCGAGGATTAAACTCATGCACATCTGGAAACAGAGAGCCAGCAAATCAGAACGCTTTAGTGATGGCATTCTTTACTCAATTAGCATAAACGCTCCAGCTGCTTGTCGTAGGAGGAAGAGGGGTGAACGAACAGTCACACACGCTCTTCCAATTTCCCCTAACTGATTGCTAATGCTAATGTTATTCTAACATTAAGCATGGCTAGTGTTTGTTCATGCCTACTTATCATTTTTAGGCTAAATATCTCAGCAAATTACCTGTGTCCAATGATATTTCCTTTTAGGGAAAGTGTAGAGCATGCTTCATTGTCAATGTTAGCCAGCTACCTGTATGCAGTGATTTTCAATGTGATTTTAAAAGAAATATATATATATATATTTCTTGTCCATTTTTTTTCAGAAAATATGAACGATGACACAAAACCCTTTTTCCCCACTCATTGTTTTCTAAATGACCCTCGTCAAAAATTTGCATACCCTGGTGATTTTGGCCTGATAACATGCACAAAAACTGACATAAAAGGTTTGATAGGCTGGTAAAGGTCATCCACCGCTTTCTGTTTCTGGATTATTTGCATCACTTCTCAGATGTTATTTAAAGTCTGTATTCAGACATGGAAACTTCTGTTCATCACTTACGTCTGTTTTTTAATAGTTGGTGGATTAAACTTCTTGTTTCTTTTTATGTTAATGCCTGGAATTTGTAGATAAGTTTAAATGCAGAAATCATTTAAAACCCAACTTAAAATTCATTACTGATCTGCATTTGTTTCCTGTACTTGTTGACATGCTTGGACACACTTCACATTGAACAAAAGATGTTAAAGTCTTGACTTAACATTTCACAATTCAAGCTTGCGTCCCTTTATACAGTTGTAAAAATGTTGTGCTCGCAGTTTAATGGCTTCTTTGAGCCCGTAAAGACATCACCTCCACACAACCTCTGCTCCGTCAGGCTGAGTAAACCTGCTGCCGCTGTCTAGACGTAAAATCTCATCAAGAACAGCTCTCCTGGAATTTTAACAGTGGGTCAGAGGTCAACTTGCTGGATTTAGCTGGAATGATTGGACCCTTTGCACTCATATACTCAGCGAACCAGATGAGGGCGGCCCGGTATGGTTAAAGTGCACTTAAAATGGCATTAATACATATACAATATAGAAATATTTACTTTTACACCAGTTTTAAAGGAATATGCTAAGTTGAGTGTCATTTTGACTTCCTGTTGTACATTACCAGAGAAACTGGTATTGACTTGGTATTTTGAAATGTAAGATTTTACGGAACAATATAAATAATTTTCTCAGTTCCGTCTATCACATGTTTTTGGTATTTCAGTCAGTCTATGTATATTCTGAAAAGGTGCAAGTCCTGTGCTGCTGTCTCTAAAGGCAGCCTTCACCTATGACTGACAACCCTGTACTTGATTCTAGTGTTGAATCTCATTATTCGTCCATTAATCATTTGATTATTACAGAAGTGCATCATGATGTTTGCAAACAGTTCAAATGGTGAAATGTTTAAAGATCTATTTAAAGATACTTTTCAGTGGCTGAATTTAAAAGTACAAGCTATATGAAACACTTTAATGTAGTTTAGGGTACATGAACTCAGAAGTGAAATCTTAATAATTGTCGATAAATAAATGGTTCCAAAAGGCTATAAATCCATAAATTGACTCTTTTTTTTAAAATAGAATAATTTTTTAATATTATTATTACAAATTTTATTTTTTATACAAAAAACTATAAAGCCATGACACGTTTTCTACTTTTTTCTTCTTTTAACTAATAATGAACAACAAATAAAAGTGAATATTAAGTCCAAAACTTGCACGTAATAAATATTGCAGCATGGTTTGCTTAAAAAGAAATTTTAATCATCTTGAAGTATGCTCAAATTTCCCTTACTATTCATTTATAGACGTGGACTTTATCAACCATATTTCTGAGCAAAAATTGAAATGCTATGAAAGAAGTAAAGATAAACTCACCTAGTGCCTCACAGCAAGTTGGTTTACAGACAGCTCAGAAGTCCACTCGGAAAATAACTTTTCTCTTTGGTGAGCGTTATGAGATCCTCAATATCTTTCCAGCAGCCGCTGTCTGTCTTTGGATGTCTTTCGCTTCCTCCACAGAAATGAAATAGGCACAAGCTTTTTAAAATTATTAATTTTAGATCGCTAACACTAAAGAAGATGTTTACTGACTGGTGCCGCCACGGTTTTTTTTTTTTTTTTTTTTTTTTTTTTTTTTTTTTTTTTTTTTTTTTTTTTTTTTTTTTTTTTTTTTCAATTTTACAACCAAACTCTTCAAATCAATGTTGTTCTCGTCATCTCGTCATTCCTCCACAATTAGAACGCCCTCTTAGTGGTGCGCTTTTGTGGCCATGGGTTTAGAGAGCATTGGCTCGGTTTAGATTTTTTTTCATGGAACAGCAAATATAGACTGATATACAAGCTGTGCATTCACTGCGCTGTATTGTATCAAGGTTTAACTTGCTTTATTTTTAGTTTTCACATAAAAATATATAAGAAATGGCAGTTCTGTGCCTGACTCCACTTGGCAATTAACATCACAGCATGGCCTTTCATTTTAAACTCATGTAGAGGACTAAATTTTCTTCTTAGGATCTGAGATTCTACTGAATACTTGTTAAAGTGCCTAGTGGGTTTCAAAAGCTGGTTGGCATACAGTTTTCTACAATAAAATGGGGAAAAAACACACAAAGATCCTTGTGTTTGTTCCGGATAAGAGCACTGCTTACCTAGAAGCTTATTCCCCATTTTGCAGGAATCCAAAACTTTGCTTGAATTAGCAAATACATTGGCACCTCGAGATGCAAAATTAATCCATTCCAGGGTGGCGTTTGTATCGCGTTTTTTTTTTTTCGTATGTCGAAGCAAGTTTTACATGTAAAATGCCTAATCTGTGCAATGGTTCTCAGAAACAACAGTATAAGCTGCTTAACAGAATTGGAAAACCAGAGAAAAATCAAGTAACTTTTCTTCAATCCTTAAATCTACACTTTGTAAATGTAATAAAGTATAATAAAACAGAATAAATGGAAAATATGTGTAAACAAATGTGAAACCTTACCTCGCGAGTGAGGTGAACCGTTGGAAGAGGTGGATTCCAGAAAACATTACGGCTCTACGCACGAAAGTTAACTTTTTCGAGATATTTCACGAATTACGAACACCAACACAAAATCAAGCACATGCGCAGACAGTACTGCAAGCGTGTGTTAAGGGATGGAGCGAGTGCTTCTGAGAAGGAGTCATGGGTATGATCTGACCAATAGGAGAGCAGAACCGTTTGATTTTTTTTTTTTTTTGTATCTCGAAGCAAAATATTTCCAAAGAGGCCTTTCTTGGACTTTTCGTAACGTGAAGCATTCGTATCTCGAGGTACCACTGTAAACAGAAACTGCTGTCGTCACCTAAGGCCAATCACAATCACTTGAAGTTATTTAGAAATGTTTTTCTGTGCATTCCTCATCACCCTGGTTTTAGCTTTTCTGCATTGTTTGCCTTTCCTTTCAGAACTCAGTAACTGTGTGTCGTCACTGTGTCGTATGGTGTTGGTAGCATTTTGTTGTACTTTTGTTCAAAGGCTTAAATGAAAGATTATATAGTGGCATAGCATGTTTGCACCTCCTCGTTGATGTTTTAACAGCTTGCATTTACTGTAAGATGCTCAAAATTGGCACAAATAAATTGCTAAGGAGTTACATCTTTGTGCTTATTAAAAGCTATAACTGAACTCATTATTGTTGAAGCCTAATCAAGCTCCCAGTTCTCTTTGCTCATCAAATGATGATTGCTCCCAGTTCCCACGATAAAGCTAAAATCTAGAGGGAACAGAGTTTTTGCAGCTGTACGCCTGAGGCTGTGGAAATCTCCCGTCGGATGTCCTGCAATCCTCTAGCTTTGATATTGTCGAAATGAATTTAAAAGCGTTTCTTTACTACTGCTATCTTGAACCTATTTTGTTTGGTTTTTCTACAAACCTCAGGGCTGGTGAAAATGGATGTCTGATTGGGGTTTGAAAAGTGTGTGTTAAAAATGACTCTAGCGCCACCTAACATGTTTCAGCTTATGGTGCTCTAACAGTGTGTCATAGGCGACAAGGCCTCAAAAGAGGGCCCTTTTGCTTGTGTCATACTTTAACAAACTCTTCCAAGAGATTTTATCTGTTTATCGCCAAAGCCCATCACTCTTATTATATGTTTTTCAGGCATATAGTGTCGTTTTATTGAACACTCAAGTAACAATTTTACCTACAGTTGGATTGTAATCGTTGTATTTGTCATAAACAACCTTATAGAAATTTGACTTGCCATCTGGCTGCGCGTAACGCCCTGCTATTCACCTGTCTCTTTGAGAGCCCCCTCCTTCTTTCCGACCCTCCCCCTTCAGTGTGTCATATTCCATGCGTGCTGCCACTGTTTTTCATTTTCAGAGCGCCGCTACATTTTCATAGTAAAAACATTAAAATCGTGTTTTGCAAAATGGCAACGGAGGATAGTGTACAAGCCTATGCACACGATCCTACGTCAGACCCAGAAAGTGAGTTTTCCTCAGAACCGGAGCAAGTAGAGAGACTTTTTTAAGACGTGTCTGCTCGGTAAATATCCTCTTGTAAATTTACACCATTTTACTAGGACACTAAAAATATGCATCATAATGAAACTATGTTTTGCTATGAAATAATACATAAGCTTTTTAAGCATTTTTGACGAAGCATGTCATCCTTGGGAAGCGTAAAGAGAGTGCTCTCTCCTTGGCATCCAAACATACATCTCCTTGTAGAAGTCATTTTGTAATCTGGAGAACTATAGAGAAAAGCACTCTGAACGAGGAGCTTCGGTGACATGTAGTCAGAACAGCTGTTGCTAACAGTAGCTCCCTCAGCCGTAGACGCGAGTCTTTGCCGGAGCTGGAGGGGGAGGAGCGTGCAGCAGCAGACGGGGGACAGAGGCGGAGCTATGCAAAAGAGCCGGGGCTTCGCAAAACAGAGTGTTTTAGCACCCCACAATGTCTATCGCAGGAGATTCAAGGATTACTCAAATAAATATGAATGATTCAAAGTCACGATTTAGGTGCGTTTTTAACGAGGGACTGACATTATAACACAACATAAAGCCCCCCCCCCCCCCCCCCTTTAAGGCATAGAAAATTGTGGCCATCCAAAGTTGAAAATTTACCATCATTTGATAATTATAATTAACCATAAGTTGTTAATGGATCAATGTCTGTCATACATGTAAGAGTTCATATCTGAACACATCTTTATAGTAATTTACAGTATTAGATATAGCGCCACCAGCTGGCCACTGGAAATACACTATTTAACATTAACACAGTATAGGTTTTTTTTTTTTATTGTTAACAGTTAGCACTTTAATACATCCCACAAATACGGACTGGTCATAGTGCAAAATATTGGAAACCGAAAGCCTAAAGAGCCTGAGGTGCAAGATCCCTTTGATTGCTGCTTGCAGCTTTAATTTGAAAAGTGTTTGATATAGCCATCTTCAGTTAGTATTCATGTTGGTATTTTGCAAAACTTTCTTCCTTGTCTATGTTGATGTAGAATCCCATGATCGACTTTCGACTGAACATATAGATGCTGTGTGTTTTTATAATGGCTGATTATTATTTTGACAGACACTCCCAGCGGCTCTCAGAGCCCTTAAAGGAAAAGCTGCACGTCATTGTATGACTGAAGAACTCAGCCGGCGTAACCAGCAGAACCGGGCCATTCTGGACCACCAGCAGTTTGATCACATCCTTCGCATGATGAACTGTGCTCTACAGGTGGGAAGGAGTATTAACTAAATTTATGGCAAAAGTGACCTTCCAGAAGAGCTGCAGGGCTGTTAATCATATCAAAGCTTTCGATCAGGGCTGCCAGGGCCCCAGATTGCAGGCTTGCAGTTCAGAGATAGAGGTTGTTTTTGTGAACTTTGGGGAAATTCTTGAAGTACTGCTAAAGTTTTAGGCTGGTTGTAAAAACAAATGTAGTAAACAAATAAGTATGCTATGCCAATTATCGTCATATGTAGAACGCCAAACAGTTGCTAATGATTACTCGTGAAAACACCTGGATTGATTAGTTCAAATGATTTATCTAAAGTAGAAGGCAGATTATTAGAGGGCTGAAGAGCAGTGCAAAATGTTGGTGGCACAATTTGGAGTTGGTGATTTGGTCAGGATTAATGGTGTCCCCAATTCTGAGAAACACAGGGAGGCTTATGATTGTCCCCAAATGTCTGCAGCAGGACAATGACCCCAAGCATACATCCAAAGTCAAAGATCAGAGCCTTGATTACATCAAGAGACAGAAGGTTGTGAGAGCTACATCCAGATCTGTGGTTTGTTCTCCAAGATATTCGGAACAACCT
Source organism: Danionella cerebrum (assembly GCA_007224835.1). Taxonomy (NCBI): domain Eukaryota; kingdom Metazoa; phylum Chordata; class Actinopteri; order Cypriniformes; family Danionidae; genus Danionella; species Danionella cerebrum. The sequence continues at coordinate 208,111 of SRMA01026495.1, read as the reverse complement.
ACCAACTTAAATCTAAGCCTAAATCTTTTGTACAGTACAGCACATTGCTTTTTGAAATGTTTAAACTCTGACAGGGGTTTAAAGGATTTATTTAGTCGCTTTGCCACTTCTTTTTGCAGCCATAACTTCAAGCAATATATGCTCTGAGGGCTCACATCTGTTTTGGGTGAATTGTGTGCACTCTTCCTTGTTGACATCTGGCATGAACCAACTTTCAGTTTCAGTGGATTGAGATCTGGCATTTGACTTGGCCAATAAAGTGTGAGCGCTTCTTCTTTTAAGGCCATTTCTTGAATGCAAGACGTCGGTGTCTTATTTGATCACATTTTCAAACCAACAGATTTTCTTCCAAAATGTGTTCACTGGCCCAAGAAATAGGTCTCTTAATAAAAAGATGGTGCCCTGAGGTAGAAAAGCAGTGGCAGATAGTCACCCTTTACTGTTAGAATATATAATAAAGGCATATTGGACTCCTTTTTTAAAATGAATTAGTAAAAGCCCTTTGGTTTTTCCAAGTGCTCTGTGGGAAAGTTGATACAGTTCTTTTTTGAGAGACGAGGCTTCTCTGTAGCTCTCTTCTCATAAATGTCATGTCTGTTCAGTTCTCACCTGGGATCCTGCAGTAGGGCTGGGCACCTCTCAAGAGGTGATCTCTGGGTTGACCTAGACCTCATGCATTATTTTTATGATGCTTCTCGGTCATTTTGATGAAAGTCAAGAGTTGTTGTGATGTCATCTAACACCAGCAATTAATGATTTGTCCAACAGGGTCATGCACTTTTACATTTTACTTTTCATGGAGGTCCAATTCTATCCATTCCTCTTTTTTTAAAGGATTTTCTGCTGTGTTACTCTGCAGATAGTAAGAATATCCATAACAGTCCTAGAGATTTACATTGGGCTCTGTCTGCCTAGTGAGTGAAACAAGATGGAAGAAGGTTATAAAAGATGTGACATTATTAAATGTGAAATTAAAAATAAGAGCTGGCAGTTATTAAATATTAGGCAGATGCATTACAAGATTGTTGTAGAATAATAATGTTGAAATGTGTCAGGACAACTGTGGGTTGATGTCAATTTGAAGGTTACACTGTAATGTGTCCTGTTTGGTTTCAAGAAATTGCACATGTGGAAACAACTGTCGGAGCATGTGTGTTTGGTGAAATGCGAGGCATCGAAGTGCATGCTGGAACTGAGCGAGTTTCATTTAGAGCTTTAGAGTCAAGGACTACTGCACCACAGGCAGGAACATGAGATGAAGCAGAGACACAGATGGCAAGCTTTATTATCCACGGGATAACAACATTAGAGTAAAGCACTTGCATTACGCCCCATGCTTGCTCGCCTTAACAACATTAAAACATTCCTTAAATGACAATCTATTTTTGTTCTTTTTGACCCTCCCCCCCCCTCCCCCCCAAAAAAAACGTGCGTACGTAATACAAAAGTCTAACTTCATTGTAAATGAATATATAATAACGAAGATAAATGTATTTATTGTTTAATAAATTAGTAAATAACATGTTATGCTATGGCGTGGTTGTGCTGCGTGATGTGCTGTGGTGTTGCGTTGCTTTACATTATGTTTTGTCAGGTTTTTTCATTTATTTTGGGTCCTACTGCAATGCATTCTTATACTGGTGTGTTGTGTTCCGTTAAATTTGGTTATGTTTAATTGCAGTACAATGCGTTGTGTTGCATCTTGTTTGTGTTACATAACGTTGGATTGTTTAATTGCGTTGTGTTGTGTTTTGTTGCATTGCATTGTGTTACGTAGCATGTTGTTTAATTGTGTTAAATTGTATCGAGTTTTGTTGTGTTGCATTAGTTTGTGTTGTGCTAAACTGCATCACATTGCGTTTATTTTTTTATTTATGTAGCAGTGTGTTGTGTTATTTTAAGTTGTGTTGCATTATATTGTATTGCGTTATGTTGCGTTACATTGTGTTGCATTATGTTATATTGCCTTAGGTTGCGTTAATGTTATGTTGCATTGCATTATGTTGCAGTATGTATGCGGTTTTTATGTTGTGTTACGTAGCGTTATGTTGTGTTATGTTCCACTGATTATGTTGTGTTGAGTCGTGTTGCATTTTGTTTGTTTGCTTTATGTTGCAGTGTTTTATTACAATGTTTTGGGTTATGTTGCTTTATTTTGCTTTGTGCTATGTTTCATTGACTAAAGTTGCCTTACGTTGCTATATGTTATGTTGTGTAGCTCTGGAACAATGATGAACTTTATTTTAGATAGAAACATTATTCCATGGTCATAAATGTTAATCTTAAATATAATTACATAAAAATAATGAAAATAAAGTAGTTTTTTTATGATTTTCATGGCTAAGCACTGTGGATAGCTTTGGTATGTTTAAATGTGCTATGTGATATGTGTAATATTTTTACTTAGTTAAATAGTTTTCACTTTTCTCATCATTAAAAGTGACTAGTACTGTAAGCTTCCTGGCTTTATTAAACGACTCCTATTCGTCACCCACCACAGCATTAAACCACCGTGTGACTGGCTGACGGAGTGATGGTTTGGAAGGCCCCTCTCTCACTCACGCCCCCACATGCCCCCCGCAGTGTTGGCCCATAACCTCGCAGCACAGGAAATGTCTGGGATGCCAGAGGTCATCTCCGCTTCAGAGCGAGCCAGACCTCTGCTGGGCTTGCTCAACATTCTGCTCCAGCAGAAGAAATTCATGGCATGCTTCTTTAATTGAGTCTTATTGGCTGGCTTGTTATGAGAGGCTTGCGCACATTGCAAGATAAGAGGTACAGGAGCACTGACTTCAGTGGCGTTCTTGCATCTCAGAAACGGCACCAGAAACTTGTCATTTTACTGTGACAAACTCCCTCTGCATTATGGACTATCTTTAAGAGTAGGAACACAGACTGCTTGCTCTCAAAGCTCATTGCTCTTAAACCATCACATGATTCTTACTGTAGAGTAAAAGGAATGTGTGCATTGGGGCTGTTCACCTGCACAGGAGCATTTTCAATAAATGGATAACAAACCAGGCACAAGGAAACCTGATGCTTTGAGCTTGTATTAACACAATATATAGTTTCAAGAGGAAGGATACATCTCCAAAACAATTGCTCCTCTCTCAATGGACGAGATTCAAGAGCTAATTTGAACTTAGCTGTGATTGGACACATCTCTCCCTTTTTTTAAAAGCAGATTCCCTATTATATCTTCTATGTTCTGCAAGTTATTGAGCTCTAGAGGTAAACGACTCACGTTATTCATTTTGTTTGGCTGAAACAAAGTTTTTGACTGTCTTAAATAGAGGTAGTCAGATATAATAGAGGTAGAGAAGACTCTAAAAATCGCAGAGGAGCAGTTTTGCCAATCAGTTTACCCACCCTTGTCCACTTTTCTGAAATATTTATGACACAAAAGCATTTTTTCCACTCATGGTTAGTTGTTGGGTGGAAGCATTTATTGTGAAATGGCTGAGTTTACTCTTTTTCAATCATGATGACAACAAAATCTTTCCAAATGACTCCGAATATATACTGTATTTTTCACCGTATAAGACGCACTTTTTCTTCCCCAAAACTGAGGGGGAAAAGTTGGTCTTATACAGCGGATGCAGAGCGCCGCGGAGCGAAGGGCGGTCACGGCCGTAGGAGAGGCGTAAGAGAGGCCGTGGCTTCGGCCTAGCTCCGGAGCTGTCGGCCATATTTGTACACCCGGCGGTGCGCGCTGTCATCGCCCATCTCTGCTCGTCGATCCTACCATAGCGTGTAGGACTCCGTGAAGGCTTTTACCAGCATCGTTTCTTGCGGGTAAACTGAATAATGAAATATAATCCATAAAACTTAAAAAAAAATGTTTTTAATGGACTTAAGTAATAATCAGGGATAATTAAAACTCGTGAACTCAACCCTTTTCATCTTAATTTTATTAATCAGTTTTGGGTTATTTCCTTATTTACACACCACATCATATTTTGTCTGCTTCATACGAAGGAGTTTGCACAGATTGGGACACGGTCTTATTTTCTCTGCATCTGCAAATGGAGGTTCTTTCAAATATCTTCAGTTGTGCTGAGAAGAGAATAGAAAACACTGAAGGGGAAGATTAGCAGGATTTTCTGCTGTCCAGTTTTTAGGATTTTCTAATAAAGTGGTCTTATGCATCCTCTGATAGTCTCCAACTAGCCCAAGTATGCAAAACAAATTTGTTTACAGAGATCTCATTTTCCAAGAAGTTAATGCATCAACATCTGCCTCGGAGGGATGCAGGATCCCATGTTTTCTTTAACATCTGTAGCATATTTTTGACAAACTTGTTGACCTCAGACTCCAGACTTCTGTGGTTCTACACGTGTTTAGATGACAATTCAAAAGCCTACTTAAAATAACAAACGCTTGGCTTTTTTCGACAAGCTTTTGAACAAAGACAATGTGGCTTCTAATGGAGGTAGCAAAGGAAGTTACATGAATGCCAGTGTGCTTGATGTGTTCCATTAAAGGGACCTCACACATTTTCTAAGGTGTTTGAACAGAAACTTTGGACTTATTCAAATGTTTTTTTTTTTGTTTTTTTTTAATGATCTAAAATTATGGAATTTGGTCTAAAAATTATCCAAACTAAAAATCCCTGGATTTTAACCTGCCCACTGTGTATCTTCAGATTCCAGTTTCTGCTTTTAAACAGATGTATTTAAGTCAAATGTCATGTGAAATGGTTTTTAGTTAGCACTTTTATGCAGATGCTTCAAAGCAGCTTCACCAAGTGATGCGCATAAAATAGATTCAAAGTATATATTTGAGTAGTTGACAAATAACACAAATCTGATTGTCTTTGTGTCACAATATTTTTAAATGTTGTTCTTCTGACAAGATATAGTAAACTGCTACCAAAGGTGTTTAGTGTGTTAGGATTTCTACTTGGATTTCTGATCCAAACACAAAAATGTCAAATGGCGTGAGACTCTGGTCATATGTGTCAAAAATAAACAGCTTTATTAGTGGCTATTCATGTAAATGTCAAAGGAACACAATAAAATTTGTAATTTTTAAGATTTATTAAAAGAATTTGATATTTGAGGAGTGAAAATAAACCAAATTACCAAATATTGGCATGGAAATATTAAATTCACTCAAGCACCCCCCACCCCCAAAAAACGTATTTATGAAGGAAAGGAACTACCACCCAACTGAAAGACGTACACTAGACTTCTAGTTTTGAGGTCGAAATTGTTGGTGATCCAGACGCAGCTCCAAAACAATGGAGCCTACATTTCCCATTACCACACAATAAGGTGTTAAGCTTGAAGTACAGTTTCTATCTGTGCCTTAACGATAACGTTTTATTGCAAGGAACAGCCGTTGCGGATTAATTTCCATCAAGGTGAGCTGAAAGCAATAAGGAGCAACTGATGATTCTTTTTAGATTATTGTTATATTTCACTCTAGGTCATCAATAAAGAGAAACAGGGGAGAGTACAGTCATTATAATGAGTAAAATGAATCATTTAATACAGAAGTGATTTAAATGAGGTTAATACAAGGGGTTTTCACAACAATGAGAAATATAAACTTAGTTTCTTATAGACTTTTAAACTTATTGAAAGGGGCTATTTCAACTTTCTAAATTTCATTCTTAGAAATTGAATTCCGACAGCTCTGCTTGTAGGAAGCTGACACAGTTTCCTGCTGCACCATGAACGCTGTGCAAATGTTTGTGTGTGAGAGAGCAAATACATTAAAGCAGGAAACAACTGAGTCACATCACATGAGTCCAGATGCTGCAGCAGAAGGAAGCATCAGGAAGAACGTGTCCCTTTCCATGTGCGCTTCCATTGCCCACAATCAGCAGCACATCTAGAGAATGATGCACTCATCGTATCCTCCGCGATTCTAGATGAGTCAACTCTGATACGTGCTGGACGGCAGAACCTTGTCACATGCTGCTGACCAGAAAATGTGTCCTGCCCATAATATTTAACTCGACTTACCACCGATTGTTCCTGTACATCCTGAACACACTGTGTGGTCTCTAACAATTATCCCTTGACACATGCTCAAAAAGGTACCAAAATAGTTAGGACTGGCTCTAAAGAAATAAAAGCAAGAAATTTTAATATACAAATGATCCGCAAATTCGCACTACTTCCCTGTACCACGTGTCGTCGTGATGGAGACGTCATATCATAGATAAAAACTGAGTTCACAAAATCAAGTTTTCCCCTTACTTGACTATTTATTTGACCATTTGGTTTGGTGGATTCTGCACTAAAGCACATTTTTTGCTGTATCCGAACTCATGATATTAGCCTATCTTAAATAATGGTTAAATAGTAACGTTGATCAGACATAGTGAACTCTTGAATTTTCCATCACTCTTACGTCATTGTGCACATGCTTTCAGGAAAAAAAACAACAACTACTGTACACTGACCCTTGAGCAAATGTTATGAGGCTGGTTGTGAATTCATTGTGAATGAATACGATGGGTTTGGGTGTATTGATAGATTTTATATAAAAAAAAATACTACTGTTAACTGTTTCTATTTTTTTTCCTATTGCCATTTTTTCCCCAAAGATTGTTTAAAATATGCTATTTGTAGTTTTTTTTGTCACAGTATTTTAAGCCACGTTTAATTCTAATTCCAAATGCTTTGTAGCACCTTTATTATTTACTTTTACAGATGCATTTTTCACCCCATGCATCATTCTGGTTTTAATTTTAAAAAAATAACCAACATAGAACTATGCCGCACTGAAATTTTTCCAATATGGCTTTTGAGTTGGAAAATCTGGTGACTATAAAATGGCATTACTTATCAGAAAAGCCCTTCCCATTTCATTCCGTCAGCAATGTCTCCCCATGGAAGATAAATGTCACAAAATCTGAGACAGGAAATTATTTCTTTTTACAAAAAGTTGATGCTAAAAGATCAGCAATTTTTACTTATCAGTCAAAATACTGTAGCAAAAATGATCCAAAAATTTAAGAAACCACCTTGCAGAGACTTCCAAGCTGTCCACAGAAATTAACATCGCGACACGAGCATCTTCTGATGAGAACGGAGTAGAAAGCCAATCTGGAGTGACTGTTTCCGTGACACCATACGTGGCACACTACAGAGGATTGGCATGCATGGGTATCGTCCACGAAGGAAGCCTCTTCTAAACCCCATGCATAAAGAAAGCGTGCTAAAAAAGATGAAGACTACTGGTACTGTTTCAAGACAAAGAGCAAGTTCCAAGGATGTTTTTGGAACTAATGGTTTTAAAACGGTCTGGGGTCGTAAATGTGAGTGTTTCAAAGAAAAATGCCTGGTGCCTACAGTGAAACATGGTGGCGGCAGTGTCATTATGTGGGGCTGTGTGAGTTCTGCTGGTGCTGGGGAGCTGCATTTCATTGACAGCACCATGAACTCAACAATGTATTGCTCTCTACTCAAGGAGAAGATGCTGCCATCACCCCATACACTTTTCCAACATGACAAAGATCCAAAACACACATCTAAATATACTGTTGCATTTTTGAAGAACAGGGTGAAGGTGATTAATTGGCCAAGATAGATGCGGCAATGTATCGCCATTCCATGCCTAGAAGACTTGGTGTGCCCCTGAAAATCCTGGTGCTCATACAAAATACTAGATTTGAAAGTTTTTTTTTTGCGCTTCAACCCATTTGAGTAAAACTGTAGATTTTGTGATTTTAGTTTATTAACCATAATTTTATAAATGTTCAGTAAAAAACTTAGAAAATTGTTCTCAAGTTCATTGAGCTACTGATTAAATTCATACTTTTTTGAGGGGTGTATTCTAAGCGGATGCTAAGCACCGTCGCAGAAACGGTTTGATCCTAGCTAATCCTAGATAATTCTGTAGCTTGATGTCTTTATTACATAAGTTCAAATGTGAATTAATTAAATACACGCTCCAAAAGAGAGGATCATTTGTGGTGACAAACTAAAACAGACCTAGATGCTTTAATTGAACACATTTTGTACTAAACCAGTTTCCAGGGCTAAAATCCATCTTTTTGTGATTGACCTCTTGATTTGCTCTGATTAATAGCACAACTCTTGGTTTCAAGGCTGGGGTTCTAGAAGTGATTTGACTTTGAAGAGGGATAACACACTCTGCCTCATCTACAGGGGTCCCGACATGCAAAATGTTTTAAATTTTTAGCTGTCTTGCCATTCAGATGTGAACGCCAGGAAAGAGAACAGAGATGGGTCTGCTTTTCGTATTCAAGTTATTCTTTTTTTTGGCTCCGTTTCTGGCAAATTCTTGACTTTATTTGGCAACCTAGCACACATAGAAGTGACAAATCACAGTTTATTTCTTCCTCTTTCTCCATCAATTCCAGTTGTTTTTAAAGTGTCAGATCACACACAACATTTCATGAATCAGGGGCTTTTTATGAAGCTATTAAACCACTCGCTGGTTTCATTTTTTACTTTTGAAAGCAGCGTCATCTGGATTTAGCTCTTTACAAGATCCCAGTGAAATGTTTGTCTCTCAACAATTGATCTTTTTTATGCAACAGCCCTCATTTTGATTTAATGGCTTTGTTCACTTTAAAAACGACAGTGTCATGTCAGAGAAGAATTTCAAAATGAGGAACTAAACTGGGACCGTCTGAGACCAATGAAGGATTGCATAAATGATTAAAAGCATATGTGCGACAGCAGAGATCTTAAAGGAGCGAAAACCCACCTAAAGAGAATTCTCCACTTGAAAATGACCATAACCACATCATACCGTTACAATCTGTTTCCCCCCACATTTATTAAAACATGGAGCCAGATGCAGTGACATTGCACTACTATTGTAATTGCACTTATATAATGTAAGGGAGTATCAAGTGATGTCATGTCGTATTGTTTCATCCCTGTTTCGTCTCTGTTTTTGGCAGGATTGCTCCAGCTCTGAGGAGTACACTGTCGCTGCTTCATTGTTGCCCTTGACGACTGCATTTTACCGAGTAAGTACAAGCAGACAAGTAAATTCAGACTGGCAGCTCTAGATATTAAGTCATAGCCTATAACCGGGTACAAGTTGGATTAAATCTATTCTAAAGTGATTTTGCTAAATCTCCCACACTACCTTTAAAATAATACAGGCACGCTTCCCTTCTGTGGCAGAATTGTTCACGCCTGGTTTACAGTTTAATATTCATACATTTGGACTGTTTCTGAGTGGTTTGCAGTTTAAATTTCAAGCTTTAAACAGTGCGTGTGCTGCTATGAAGTTGGATATTTCACAATGGTAACCCTCATCTAGTTATAATGTAAAGAAAATGTTTTGTATTACACAGGTTTTGAAATGATCAATGTGTTTGAAATAAATTTCAGACGTGAAATATTTCATTCTGGTCCAGTGTGAGGAATCTATTAACCCCCGGACATTTACATGATCTTTTAAAACTTTGAACATCACTATAGTCAGTATTATTGTCTATGTAATCAATAATTTTTTTGTAGTTCTATTGTTGGGTACATTTTTAAATTTCATTTAGTCTTTGAATGCACTCATAGAAGAAAAGGATCTCTACACTTTATATAGTAAGTATTATTGACTATCAGAATACAAAATTTAAGAATATTTTACTATGCCTTTTTTTAATTATTTCATCCTGAACTTGCCATTTTTGGGGAAAAAATCAATTTAGTGAAATGTATATTTGACCAGCAACAGCCCTGTTTATACATGTCCAGTAATTTTCTTTTTCTGCACCTTACTTATAATTTAAAATCTAATTTACAAGGCATCTGTGAATTTTTAAACTGCCTGAACATAATTTTGGCTATTTGACTTATTTCAGCAACTGGATCTGTCAGAATTGGAGATTAAAACAAGCATAAATCCTGTAGTTTTAATCTTCTCTTTTGTCTGAAAGCTCTTCTCAGATCAATATTATTCAGTTTTACAGTGAGTTCCATAAGCTGTTGTGTTATTTTATCACTCGGATCCTTAGGCCATTGTGGCACTCTTCCAAACCATTGTCGTAATTCCCAGGGCACCGTTGTGTTCTGTTGTCAAGGTCTAAAAGCCTTTACAGATGCATTAACCCAAACATTATTATTGTGATTCTCTAATATTAATTTACAATAAAGTTAGTATAGAAGAGTAATCGTAACGCCTGTATTAATGGCATGGTGATTTAAAAATGTTCAGTTTTTTCTGCTATGAATCAAGTGAGTGAGAATAAGTTATGTTTTCTGATATTTTTGGCGAGCTGTTTATTTTGTTTTCATTTGTTCTGCATCTAGTCAAACATCTCAATTCATGACATGGAGCTGGACAGATTGTCACTATTGCATTAGTTGTGTCTGCTGTGACGTCTGGGAAGGTTGTAGCTCTTTCCGGAACTTGTTTTGTTTCTTGTGTGCACCTGTACTTGGTTGATGAGGGTTATTACATCCTGTGCTAGCATGTGTAGTCTGTAGTGAGCTGTTTATGGAAATGTTCTGTACACGTTTGGTTTTTGTTTGGAAATGTCACTTGTTTTCCATTTCCAACCCTAAAATTACCATTTTGTTTCCAAAACTTTTTGTGGTTGAATTGAAGTTACTTTAAAAGTCACAGTGGGGGATGGATTAACTGCAAATGGTTTTATAAAAAGAGTAGGGAGGGTATAGACAAGAAACTAAAACCTTTACCCCAAAATTAATCCTTGGTGCAATTCTGAAGGTGCATTTTTATCTGAAAAAAATCTCACAACAGTAAACTCTGCAAACTCGTATCCAGGTTTTTAACGTCATCATTGAGATTTCTACTTTTTCTATAGCTCAAAACCCTTTGATATATACTGACGTAATATATAACATTATAATAATAAAAATAACCATAGTAATGCTTATTATTTCTGGACACCCAAGTACACCTTACATCTAAAAGTTACATCTAAAAAACGGGCAAATACATTTAAAAACGTCAGAAATTACACAATATTCATTAGACACTGTCAAAGAAAGTTTTTGTTTTTTAATATAAAGATTTTTATAATAGAATGTGAATAGAACTATTTGTAACTGGAGCGGGCAGCATAAAGGAATGCTTGAAATTCCAGTTTAGTCCTTGAAGAACCAGCACAGAGATCTTTAGGTATGAGGTGGGTGGTGAACATTAATCAAGTCAGGAAGCAAGATGACTGTGCAGAATTGTTTTTTTTTTGTTTGTTTGTTTGTTTTCTGTAAATTCAGAATTGAAAGCTGGAAATGTATAGTTTCATATTTCAAAATCACGCACCTTGCTGAAAATCCGCTCCAGGAGCAGCATACAGTTGATTTCATTAGCATGAATGCTATATGATAGATTAGCTGGGCGAGGAGGATGGTAAAGTGGGGTAGTGGTGGAGTTTGTCGTCATATAACTGCAGAGTTGGCCAGGTTCATTCTGCTGTTGTCGCCTTGGGCAAGCTGCTTCACCTGGATTGCTTGATGTCATCTGTAATAATTTTCCCATAGAATGCTTCTCGTGACCAGTTCAAAATAAAAACTTTGCTAGTTTCGAATAAGTTACAAAATATGAATTCCTGAACAAACTGTCCATTCAGCAGCTAAGATGTTAACTCGTAAAGATGACTGAATAGAGAATCCCTGTTTGATCCACCAGTTGATTTTAGTGTGACCACAGAAATGTTTTTTTAGATGTTTACATTTAACTGATTAGTTATGTCATTTGAAAGGATTTACAATAAAGTAAACATCAAGTGTATGATTTATTTATGCTCTCTGGTGAAGTACATTTTCATAAATCATATTTTTTTTGACAAAAAATGTTTCAGTAATATCCTTTACTATGGAGTTATACACTGTTAAAGCTGAAGTAGCAAAAGCAATTATAAAAAAAAAATCAATTTTCTCTTGCTTCAGTCGTCTTTGAGAAATATTTGAACTGATTTTTTTTGTACAATACAACTGAATAAAGATTTTGTTTGAGGTTTCGAACTATTTCCCATCAGTCATGAGTAGTGGTTCTCGTTGACCATAGCTTGACCTTCCACTGTTTACTTTGCATTGTAGAACATTATTACAGCATGTCCTGAATGCCGATGCGCAAGGCGCCTCTGTTTGTTCAACCCTTTAACATTTTGCCCCGATGGTCTTCTCATGCTGTGTTTATTAGGCACAAATCTTAATTATAACCACACTGCGTAATTCAACGTATGACTTTACTTAAGCACATAAGGGTCAACTGCTGAAGGTGCAGGGACACCTATTCTATCATTATTTTTCATCATTTCTCCCACCTTCTTCACAATCGGATTCATGTCTGTAAAAATGTCCCATAAATAAAGACAAAAGCTAAAAACAAATAAGACACACATGTGCCCATTGAACACTGTTTAGTTTGAGAATGTACTATAGTCCTTGCAGGGAAGATCTTGGTGCAACAAATATAGATCCCTGTACTTTAAATATATTTGCATTTGTAAATACATATATTCTTTGAAATGATTCTTACCTTTTGCACTTATGTTTCTGTGAGTACAGGAAATTAATAATATTGAGGAACTGACACCATAAACTTTCTGTAAATGGGAAAAAAAATCTATGTAAACCTTGTCATGTGTGTCAGATTTATTTTCACATGCATAAAGACTGATTAAATAAAGTCCTCCCTAGAATATAACATCCTCCTGACATGCGTTCTGCCTTCTATCAAGGTTGTATAATTGGAGGAGGTCGAAATGACCCCCTCTCGTCTGTAGCTTGCAAGAAAATGTCACCACAGTCTAATTGTGTTGAAACGTGATGGACATTTCCCAATCCAAATCTACTTTCGACAACAGTGATACTCTTTATATATATATATATAGCATTTTTAAAACAGATTTTTGACAAAATACCAGCATTTTAAAACAGATTTATGCCCCATTTTTGTTTTTTTATCTCTTAATTGAAGTGATAAAATATTACATGTGCTTAATTTTATTTCTTTGTAACATGCATGTCATTATCTAGTCCCTTCTTACTTGATTTGAAATTTCTGCCATCCTATATCCCTCCTTTTGTTTCAAACCAGCTTTAGTTGGTTTTATCTTTCACAGCTTTAACCTTTGGTCTATTAGAACTGTGAATGAACTACTGGGAGTTCATCATGTAGTGTATGAATACATTTTAGACATTCCAAGTGACATATGGGAAGATGAACTGTCCTTGTCTTGTTACTGCTGCCAAAATACCATTTAATGGGGCTATCAATCAAATTTCCCACACATTTTAAACTGTTCTGTTTTAAAATCATGAAAAGGCTAAAGAAATCTCCTTAAGTGTCTTCAGTGTCATGGAGCTCATTTTCTCAAAAATAACTCAAAAACCATCATTGATCAAGTTTTGGGGTCTATCGAATTATATGCTAAAATGGCATATTTGAGGATAATGGGAGAGAGACAAGTTTAAAAACGGGATAAAATGGTATGAACAGAGTTTGTTGAGTAATGGCAGAGTTGTCGCCTCTTATGGGGTTTCGAAGGTAGGAGCTGCCTAGTAGGAGACCCAAGGTTATATCTCCTTTATGAATGCTTGGACTGACAACCACAATGTATCATTGACTGTCTTTGTTTGCTGACAGGTAGGACAGCCAGGGATCTCTGCGATCTGGGCGATTTTTTTTTTATTTGTTTATTTTTATTTTTTTATAAATGTATTGTCTTTCTCCACGGGTTCAGAATAGGACTAAGGCAACCTGGTTGGGTTGGGGACTAGGGTTCTTGGCTCATTATATATCTATTTGATATGCTCGCCCTCACAACCGGAATGTTTGGTCACCTGCCTCTATTTTGCTGCCTGATGGAGCAGCCTGGGATCAGTGTCTTTGCTATCTCCAGTTTGAAAGCTCAGTCTAACAGCTGGAATGTGTTTGTCTCCAGTGGTTCAGAAGCAGTTCTAGGTTCGTTCCGTGTACTTCTTGAATCTGTCTGTAACCGCTGGAATCTGTCATCGCCTGGCTCTGTAATGCAGCCTGGTAGGAGAGCCAAGCATCCTTGCCCATGCCATCTCCTGCCACTGGGACAGTCATCCAGGATGTATCACTGCTTGGCAGCCTGGCAGGAGAACTAGGGATTTGTGATTGTACTATTTCCGGTGCTTCGACCAAGGTCAGACAGCCAAAGTGTCATTACCTGTCTCTGTGAGGAAAACTTTGCTCGTGATGTCTCCGTTTGGGATGTTCATCCCACTGTTGGAGCATCTTTTATTTCTATATTGTAGCCAGGTGGGTGAGATGGGATTCTTGGGTCCTTTTTGTCTGTCAGAAAGAGAGTACACCTGGGTGGCTCTTTGTTGCTTTTTTCATCCTGTCAGCTACATGTCATTTGTACCTTTTGCACCAATCCGCTATAAAAAATGTACATATTGTGCAAGCATTGGGTATTTTTCCAAAATGCAGTGCATGTAAATTGAATCCTGTTGGATCTACGTTCCAGATGAAATGGAGGACAGATAAATTCATTGTTGTGTGACTTAGAGTCTGAGAAAAAAAGCTGTCCATCTGTCTGTGACTAGAGTGGCTGAGGTCTTTTGGATTTCCTTTCATTCCATCTGCTGTTACCTTCTATAGTGCTACGGGTACTTTGTATGAGGTTCTGTCTGGCATGGTTCTTCTGCATGTACCAGGTACTTTCAAACTCTTTTCATCTACATATCCACATGAGTGAGAAGGCCAGAAAGTGTCAGTGGTTTAGCCTCTCTCTTTCCATCACTTCTCATTTTACACTTTCCATCTGTCAGTTCACTTGTGATTGTGGTTTGGTTGGATTTGGGGAAAATAAGTAGCAAAGACAGTTTGTCAAAAGTTAGCTTGTAACATAATCAGAGGTGTGAGCTGCACAGACCAATGAAAGGACGTCAGAAAGACTAAATTCTGGATGCATATGTTGAAAAACAAAAAAAAAATGAACCATTCATTGCTTTCACAGATGGTCTATGGAGTCCGTAAGCATCCCTCAGGTGAACAGATTTCCTTCAAACAGCACAGAATAACACTAAAGCCATGTTTTCAAAGTCTTGCTTCGCAAACTCTCTCAGTATGAAGCCTACTGTATGTGTTGAGAACATTATGGCCACTAACTAAGACAGATGCCTTCTGAAGCCTGTGGCAACATATGTTGCATTCCTGTTTTCACTATGCATCTTTAATGGACTCCTTTACAAGCGTTGTACACACCACTTGGTTTCATGAGCTGTGAGGGCTTTGACTCAGCTGGTTTGACCTGGTTTGAATCTGTGTCCATCTATGCTGTATGCCTTGGGTTTGTTCATATCATCTACCTTTTACATTGGACACCTCAGAACGCAGGTTTGATGTTTTGGCCAGTCAAACTTTATATTATTATGTGTTTTCATTTTTATTTTAAACATTTGTCTGCAATGACTTCCAATTAGATTTTTCCCAAAATAATTTATGTATTTGTAGTTTATGATTATGACCCTTTGGATTATTTCATCCACATGTCGTACTGCAACCATTCCACCATCCTTTTTACATCTATACATTAATTTCTCATTGCATTCATGTATTATTTCATTAATTGGTTGATTGCAAGTCACATCCACCCATCCATCCATCAATCCACAGAATATTAGTTCATCACTGCATTCATTATCACGTACATTTTCCAATTCATACATCCAATAATGTGTCACAAATTACATCACCATTCCATCCAAACCTCTTTGAGATCATCTACTCACCCACACTAAACAATCATTTATCCATGCATCTGTCTTCCCGTCCATTCATCCAATTATTTTCAACCAGACCATCCTTCAGTCCATAAATCTGACCTAATGCCACTCTGTCTGTCAGTCCCAACTGCATTCAACTGTCCATTCATCCCCCAATGCATTGCTCACTAAATTCTACAACAACTCGTCCTTCTAATGAAAACCCAAACTCTACAGAATTGCTACTTCTAGTTGTGCTTCCAAAAACTCAACCGGATGAAGGCTAATATCTTCTTTAAAATGAGCCCTTGTAACATGGGCCCTTTAAGCAATGCTGATAGCACTCAATACTTTTAATAAGAGTGAAATTATGTTGGGTGTCATGTTTCCTCTCAGTTTGAATATACTCAAATTATACAACATTTCTACTTTTCTACCATTAGAATCATACAATGGAATGGTCCCAACAAGCTAAAAGGCAAAGTCTTGTGCATAAATAAATGAAATTCAACCATTAACTCTCAATGCAAAGGTTTGCTGTCGTAAATATTCTAACCATCTGATTTAAATGCAGATACATGAGTGGTACAGATTGGACTGTTGTAGCATTTATGTTTTGTGCCATACAACATGTTGATCTATGTTTTTTTTGTTTTTTTTTTTCAGAAACTGGCTCCTGGTGTGGATCAATTCGCTTACACTTGCATTCAAGAGCATCCCATCTGGACCAATCAACAATTTTGGGAAGCTACCTTCTACTCAGAAGTGCAAAACCAGATCAGAGCACTTTACCTCACTGTACCAGAAGAAAAAGCACTCATCACTGCCAAGATAAAGGTGAACTCTCCTTACAACTGCAAGAGCTTTAAAATATTTATACAGTTGTATAGGACCAACTAAGTTAAAAAGAATAATAGCTATATAAAAAATGCTTCAAAAATGTCGGTTCACAATTATAGCTAAACGCTTGTCCCAATGTTCTTTTACCTTGGCCCGTCACTTCTCCAGGAACAGAGCACATTCTCTACAGAATCCAGTGAGTCGGAGCGAACTGCCATGGATCTGGCAGCGGAGCAGTTGCGTGCTTGGCCTGGTCTGAACAAAGAGAAGCAGCAGGAGCTGGTGAAGAACGAGGAAAGAACCGTCTTCAGCCAGGCCATCCATTATGCCAGCCTGATGGTCTACTTGTTGGTACCAATGGACAGCAGCAAAAACAAGCTGTTGCGCTCCAACCCTGGCACTGACTGGGAGAGCAGTTGCCATTCCACTAACAGGTGAGCAGTTGCCACTCCATTCCTTCATTCATGTTGTATTTTCGAAAATGCCATTTCACAGGAAATGAACTGGAATTATGTGTTCCTTTATTAATTTGATTTGTTTTAAATATTCGGTTTGGTGAGGAAAATCTTTGCATTATGAAAATATCTTTGAGGGCAAGATTTGCAGAGAAACAAATCCATATTGTGTAAAATGTTCTGGTTGTCAATGTTCTGTGGTATAGAGGGTCATACTGAGTACAGTTGTGCAATGGAACCCATTGGAACCTAACCTCCTGCACCCCGTGATCCGTTACTCAGCATTAGTTTAACACATTTATATTATCAACATAATTTCAGAACTTTTGCCATTTGTCTAAATACAGGAACACTTTAGACCAGGGGTGCTCATTACATTGATTGCGATTCCATCCCGTCACAGTTCAGTAAAGTTAGCTGCAGATTCATGGATTCGTTTTTCTCTGTTCAATAGCTTGAGACCAGAATGTTCTTAGTAAACAAATAATAAATATCTGTGTTATGTAGAGGACAAACAACAGAACGTTTTTTATCAAAACAAGTTTCCCTCGGCATTCGCAGAAACATATTACCGTCTATGAGCAACCCGCTGACATGGAATCGCTTAGGGGCCGTCTGCATATTACCAGATCCAAATTATGTTTTACCCAGAATATGCTTCTTAACTTCATTCTAAATCGCTCTATTACAACCAAAATCAAGCAACACGCCACTCCTCACCTGCATATTGTACTGCACGACTCAGTTTCAATAAATATTGAAATATTTATTAGAGCATCATTTTTATTCTTGAGTATTTGGATCAAAGCTCAATTGCTTCCATAAAAAATCACTCTATTACCATCAAGTTCAGGTCACACACAACTGTTCTATTGTTTAACCCACTACAACACTCATTTTGTCAAAATTGAGAAATTTTTAATTTTGCAGGATTATTGTATTTAATTAAATGTAAATAATTAATTAATTATGTGTGTTTTGTCAATTCTCAATAAAGCTGAAAACAATTGTTTGTTGTTTGATGTTTTACATTTTTGTAGCAGGTCGATCACTTTGACTTGGTCATTTTAAAAGTAGCTCGCAAGCTGAAAAAGTGTGAGCACCCCTGTTTTAGACGTTTAAGCTTCAGTACCGGGCAAACGTATTAGGCGTTTTAAAACTTTTTAAAAATGGAAATGTTTATTATGTATTTGCTTCAATGAACACAAATTAGGCAAATGACCAAAAGAGAAAATTATAATCAATATTTGCTATGGCGTCTTTTGGCCTTCGAAACGGCAGCAATTCTTTTAGGTGCACTACATAGTTTTGAAAGAAATCCGGCAGAATGTTGGGGAACTAATTTCTACTAAATTAAACACCGATCTTCTGTGGATGTAGCTTTCTCCTTCTGTCTCTTCATGTAATCCCAGGCACTCTTGATGTTGTTAAGTACTTCTTGTTCTGTACACTGAAGATAGTTCTGTTGTCCAGCTGAAGAATACATTTGGGGCCGATCGTACATCTCACAGATGGTATTGCATAATGAATAATATTTGTCTGTATCTGTCAGCGGTAAAAACACTAATTCTGACCAAAGTCTGTTTGCAGAAATGCAGCACCAAACGTTCAACAAACCACCTCCGTGCTTCACTGTTGCCTCCAGACACTCAGTGTACCATTTTTACCCCTTGCATTAACAGAATGTTTTCTGCTACCGACAAATATTTGAAATTTTGCTCAGAATTCTCCGGATCATACCTGGGTATCACTAGTTTCAGCAAGTGCCGAGCTGATGGCACTTTAAGACATCTTTAGATTTCAGTCTTTCAGTTTCCATGGCGGCATCAACAATCCTCAACAGTGTCTGGTTCTTTGAGCTTCTTGTTCAAACCACAATCTGATTTGTCTCATAGAGACCTTGATGATGAACTTCCTTCTGCTCAATCTTGCCATGACAAAAACATGTCTTTCTCAATCTCACAAAGTTCCCCACCAAGTTTCACATATCTTACATATCTGTTTCTGTGTTCACACCTGAACAAAACTTTTACACAGATTTAACATTATTAACTATGCATATAAGGTTAAAAACCATATTTTAAATTCACCAACTTAGCTTTACAGATAGATGCCTTTTTATAATTATAACATTATTAATTGATTTAACTAAATGGATATTTCACACTTAAGTTTACAATGAGAACCTTATTTTTGTTAATGCATTTGGAAAAAAAATATATAAAATTGTGCCTTTTTTATTATGTTTCCTAATCATCTCTTTGAGTGTTCAAAGAAGCAAAATCACAGACTGAGTTTAATGGTTTTGTGATTGACAGGTTGGCCTTTGGCTTCTCACGACTTATGAAACTTGCATGAGTCAGTGTCTCTGTTTGTTTAATTTGGTTGGTTCAGTCTATGAATGAAATGGTATGAAGTAGCTAGATTTAGTTCTCTGGAGTCCCATTGATTTCTACACCACGATCCTCCACAGTCTATTCAGCTGGAAGAGATGAAATTGTTTGGCAGTGTGTGAAGGAAACACTCAATGTCTATGTATAGTTTTTAAGGCTTAGTATGAAGAAAAATTCATTTTTCTGCAAATGTTTAGGCCTTCTAAAAATAACCTCCAGGTAATTTTTCAATATCCACATGTAAAAGTATTATTAATATTTCTGCTGCAATTCACGACTGTACTCATAAAAGTGGTGTTTTAATGATATAAAGCAGGGATTATTTTCCACATTATTAATTCAATAACAATAAAAATTGTATTTTAAAAACAAATGCACTCACGTGTTCTGAAGCTCATTGTGGATCATAATGATTGGTTGTGCTCCAACTTCTGAACAAACCTTGTGATGAGCCCATTATACAGCCCTGCGTTCACACGGCAGTTGAGCAATATACCAGTAACGTATGTGTCGAGGTGTATCCAGTGGCAGTGGATTTCTTTCATAAATAAAATTTGTCCACTGCATCACCAATTGTTCAGCTGACGAAAGAACATAAACACAATTGTGCATTTTTTACTCCTGAGGGCATCACACAACCTTCTAAAGTCTTGACCACAAAATACACCCAGAGACTAGAAGCCGGTAACACATAATGGGTGGGTGGGCAGACATTAATAACTTTTCAGGATTCAAAGAGATTTCAATAATTTTAGGCCGAATACGTATGGTTTTCTTCTGCTTAAGAACGGTTCCTAAAATCAGCTATTTGCCTCTATAAAAGACACCCAACCTACGGAGGACTCGCTGAATGGTCAAATACTTATCTCTGTCGGATGTGAAAGCCTAATCAGTGCAAATCAATTTCAAACTGATATTTATTAATCTTTTAATCTCCCATTAATCAACCCTAAGTAAATAAAACACAATGTTTCAGTTCTTTGGGTCAGAAGTTCTTGATAGTAGCTCTTAGAGTGATTGAATTGGTACTTCTTTAGGGTGTGACATTGGACTGATCAGGTGGTCTCTTCCCCTTAGAAAAGTTCCATTGAAACCATAATTGGCTCGGTGAGACATGCAGCACAACAAGCTGTTTTCCTTGATCTGCCAATTATGACTGACATCTGGTAGCCATAAACTTTATGTTTCAGTCCTTTGGGTCATAGAATCTTGATAGAAGTCATTGGTGTGCAGTTGTTTAAACAGAGAATGAGGTATGACATTGAAGTCTCCGGATGGGCACCCTCCCTCCTCAAAGTTTGTTGATTAAGATCTATATCACCAAGTGCTAAAAAGAAACGATACAAGAAGCCTTTATTAATTAACATGCATTGGAAATTGAAAGAATTTAGGGATGATATTTGTCTGAGAACGGATTGGAGGTGTACAGGCTATAAGCATATTTAACATCAACTCAAGGACCAGAGCAAATGAGGAGGGAAAGAGAGGGAATGGCAAAATATCAATCACTCTTTGCCAGTCTATTTTGTTTATTGATTCTATAGAATTTATTATTCTACACTTTATAGTTTGACAATAGCAGTGTTTATTTTCTGAAATGTCAGAGTTAGACTTTCTGCTTGTGAAACGGGGGAAAATGACATCACATTTCCACCGAGCCGTTTCAGAGCCGTCCGCTTCCTAAAAATGTTTGAGAACAATCGGGTGTTTGGCAGACTAAACAAACATTGCATTGCGATTGATTGGTAAACTAATGGCATCAAAGACTTCAGGAATAGCCAAATGTTATTTTATGAAAATGGTTTTGTGCCGTTTAAATCCTGTTTTTACTGTAGTTTTTATTCTTTAACAGTATTGCAGGAAGTGTGGCTGAGAGCTTTGACACAGAGAGTGGATTTGAAGATGCTGAGACCAGTGATGTTGCCAACTCCGTGAGCAGATTCATCTCTCGCTTCATTGATAAAGTTTGCACTGAGAGCGGCGTGACTCAGGATCATATCAAGAGCCTCCATAACATGATCCCAGGTAGAAACACTGTCCACCTGCTCTTTTTCGTGTAAAAGTGTAACCGTGTAAAACTAAACAAAGCTGTCAAATGTACTGTCCGAAAGGGAAAGTCATCAAGCTTTTAGAATCTAGAAGCCATTTAGAACTACCAAGTATCCTCTGTTGGGGCTTAAAAGTCCTTCATGATGCTGTTTGTTTGTTCAGGTATTGTAGCAATGCAGATGGAGACTCTAGAGGCTGTTCATAGAGAAAGCCGAAGACTACCTCCAATTTCGAAGGTAAAAAGCAGATTAATTCAGATTGTCATTTTTGTTGGCTATTAACTTTTACAAGCGAATGTACAGCAAAGAGCTAGTTATACTAAACCACCTCTACTGACCTTGTCTTGCACAACTTTTTAGGATGTAACATATTTAGGATGTGATGCCCTTCACATCAAAACATTCTTTGCCACCACCTTGTGCGTTAATACAGCTGAAACCACAGCTGGCCGTTCATTGTCCTTGTTCATTTCTTAAAACAGTATTCCTGCAACCACCCAGTTATCTGCTAAAGCGTAAATAAACTTTTGTGATGTGAATTGTTTCTATATTTTTAAATAATGACCTGTCCTTTCTTTCGACTTGTTTGGTCATTCAGCCAAAATTGTTACGTCCAGCGCTACTCCCAGGAGAGGAGCTAGTATCCGAGGGCCTCCGGGTGGTGCTAGACCCCGACGGGAGGGAGGAGGCTACAGGAGGACTTCTGGGAGGACCACACATCTTGCCAGCAGAGGGCGCTCTCTTCCTCACCAACTATCGAATCATTTTTAAAGGCACCCCTCATGATCCATTAGGTAAAAACTCTGGTTGTGACTATAAAAATCACTAAAATGTGATGTAAAACAGTTGAAACTTAAATTTCAATATTTATGGAAAATCAACTGTTTTCCATTCATCACTTCAAAGGTCCTAAAACTCATTTAAAAACATTTGACATTTTTTTTCATGACTATTTATCGTCACCTATTCAGCCTTTGACTATTGACCATTTTGGGGTGTGATTAAAAACCCTAAATGGAAATGCCAAGATGGAAATTTTGAAAATGCGTATTAAAACATTATATTTTGCACAAATACATAATAATTCCAAAACAAACCTCAAATTCTACAAAAATACAATTCTGAGTATCCTTTTTTTTCATATTTTTAATGCAAAAATATGATATTTGGTATTTGGTCAAAACAGCACAAAATCTTAATTCAGTTTAGAAAAAGATTGCACACAAGTTCAGCCAATCACCTTCCTCTTTGACTGATGACTGACAGGAGCCAACAGCCAATCACAGTCCTCTGGTGACTGTTGCTGACGCTGTAAAAAGCTAAAGCTGTTTATTATATTTATTAATATAAAGTTTATAGCAATATATGTTCACACAAATAAACAATGTGTTAGGAAAAGTGTTCTTGTGCTGTGTTGATAAACGACTTAACGATCACCGATTGTCAGTCATCAGTCACAGAGGAATGTGACGCTTTTCTCATTAATGACGGAAAATATCTGTGCATATTTTCTCTGCAGGATTACACTGACAGATACGCTCAATTTAATCCACAAATGCATAAAATAACATTTGTACATGAAACGATAGTTTTGTAGTTGAAAATATCATTTTGTGTTCAATATTTTTTTGTCTCTAAAATGAAACTGAAAAACCATTGCACATTTTATAATTTTAATTACTTTGCAAATTATGTGTCATAACTCTTGTGATGTTCGTTTAAAACCAAAAAATATCAAATATAAAAACTGATAACTTTTCTGAAACCTACACATTATATTTGAAATCAAAATTAAACAATAGATGAATCATACTAGCTTAATTCAACACAGCCGGTGTGATTGGCACATGCACTGGTGAGTGCAGAGGGTTAAGCAAACCATTCCTTTAGCATTAGCATTAGCATTAGCATAGCAATGTCACAACATGTGCATTGATTATTAATTATTATTATTTTTTGCCTTTTTATGTCTGGTCATTGACCTTAGGGTCAGAATCAAGAGTGCACTGCAGTCCTACATACAATTTTGTAGCAACTAACTCAGTTCTGTCTGGGGGAGAAAGTTTGATTGTTTTTCTTTTTATCTAATGCCTCAGTGTAGCTTTTAAATCTTTGTGTGCACTTTTGAACTTGCCCTCAATTACCTTTGACGTCATTCCTTTGGTGCTTCTAAATGCATCCAAATCTTTTAACTAAACTCATATGATTTCGAAACAAAAGAGTGTAGAAGAGCTTTGTTTGTGAGAGTTTACGCTTCTGTATTGAGAGAGATTCCTCTCAGTGTTTATGTTTGTGTCTGTCTGTGTGTTCACAGTTGGTGA
The DNA here is from genome assembly GCA_007224835.1 of Danionella cerebrum. Classification (NCBI taxonomy): domain Eukaryota; kingdom Metazoa; phylum Chordata; class Actinopteri; order Cypriniformes; family Danionidae; genus Danionella; species Danionella cerebrum. Next base: position 184,407 of record SRMA01026495.1, on the reverse strand, counting down.
ACAGGCGGTGATCAGGTGTTTTCCGGTGTCTACTCTGACTAAGGAAAAGAAGATCAATATTCAGAGTCAGCTACAGCAGAACATGCAAGAGGGGCTTCAGCTGAGGTCTGCCTCCTTCCAGGTACTGAATGAAAATTTAATTTTTGAATTTCAAAATGAGCATCAGAGAGACATTTCACCAAAATGGGCTTATCTGTGCATTTATCAACACTATAGTTGATATAGAATATAATCACTGTATGTTTGATATGAACATTTTTATATCCATTTAATTGGTAAGATATAAAAACTAAAACTCAGTTCATGACACCTTTATAGTCTGCCTCTTTTCATGAAAGGTGGAAGTCAGTTGCTGTTTCTGGGTTTTTTATTGTTGTGTTTATGCTCTATGGAAGTCATTACTCCTGGTTTGCGAGCTCTTTCTAAGGAATTCAACAAAAAAACAGGTCCTCTTAAAGCACTCCATAATTTATTTAAAATCTACACTTACATAAATCTCTTATGTACACAAAGCGTACCAAGCAAGCTTGTTATTAAATTTTATTGATTTAAAAAATGCTATTTTTTCCCAGACTTTGAAAAGCCATACATTTCGTAAGCTAGTTAACCCAGATATAGACTCTTTTATTAGACTTTAGGAACCGATTTCAAGGGCGAAGAAGGAATGTGCACGTTTCTGGCTGATCTTTCTGCTGGACTCATCATAAAGTCGCTTCATGGATGAGGACAGAGCAAGGAAAGCACATGTTGTGTTCCTCACTATGCTTGGAATATGGGGCCATAAAGATTTTACAGCTCTTTCCTATCATTTTATTAACCTCAGCTGTGAATTCAGGCCCTGCATGGAAGCGTGGATCATTTGGTGCTGGTCTGCCAACAGTTTGTATCTGGGGTACATTATCAGAGGTTCAAAAAGGAGTCCTGTCCAGAATAGTGTTGGCAGAATGTGGGCTAACAAAGACACGTGTTAATTCGGCCTAACCTCATTTTGGAAACAATGTTATTTTCTGATAAACAAACCTTTTTCCATGTTGCTGTCCAACTCAGCACTTCTGCAAGTAATTGACCTATCACTGCCCCAAGAATTGAGACAGGAAATCAGACTTGACATATTTATAAATACATTTTGGCTAAGGAAGGTCTTTGAGATTTTCTATTGATAAAAACAGTGAGTGGGAAGGAAGGAAGGAAGGAAGGAAGGAAGGACGGAAGGAAGGACGGAAGGAAGGACGGAAGGAAGGAAGGAAGGAAGGAAGGAAGGAAGGAAGGAATTATCGTTTTGTAACTCTGTTTCAGCTGATTAAAGTGGCGTTTGATGAGGAGGTGAGTCCAGAGATGGTCGAGATCTTCAGGAAACATCTCCAGAGGATCCGCTGTCCTCCATCCATTTTCAGCACCTTTGCCTTTGCAGCAGGACAGACAGCACCGCAGCTTATATTACCCAAGCAGAAGGAGAGGAACACAGGATTACGGTCAGCCAACCACATGGTTTTCAGTGACTCCATTTGCTCATGATAAAATGACCAGAGTTTATTTCAGCAGTGAGACAGAACAGTGATAATATAAATCCTTAAAAATTAATCTGAAAAATTCCAAACTTTTTGAAAACGGAGCAAGATAGTGTAAAGGCTGATGATTATTGAATGTTGCTTTCCAAATGGATACATTGTGTTTTGAAGCGGAAAAATACTCATTTCATTGATGCAAATATGTAGAATTATAACATTTCTAGATTTTTTTAAATTAATAATAGCAATTCATTTTAGTTGCTAGTGCCTTTCTGGACACCCAAAGACACCTCACAGAGACACATTAATACTGGTCAAAATGAAACTATGACAAAACTAACTTTTGTTGTTCTAATCTTGTTAAAATATTATACCTCAGGTTCATATGATATAGATTTTAGGTCAGAGTTTATTCTTTTTGTTTATGTGCTACCATAGAGCAGGGCACAACTATCGTTTTTTTTTTTATCTATACTACATTTCAAAACATCTTGTATAAAAGGCTCACAAATTGTTACACTAAAGCTGTTTCACTGGCCCAGCTAAATTGTTTTAATGCATGAGTGATTGTTGCCAGCTAGGACTTTCGAGCTTGTAATTACAGAAACGTATCAAAACACTCCTTTTTGGGGTTTTTTTTCAGCACTCTATCAAAAACCATTGTGAAAGGGGCTAAAAGAGCTGGTAAGATCACGATGGGTCGCCAGTCCACCTTGAAGAAGAACGAGAAGGGCAGTCGCATGACTTGGCACGAGGACGATGACATCTCCAGTAAGTTCCTAAATGCGCTGTACTACATCCCAGTTTGATTGCCTCCAGTCATGGTTTCACTTTGATCTCTCAGTCTCAGATGATGGGGAGCAGCCCCCATCCAGTAGCACACTAAAGGCCTCAGAGAAGTCCACCATGGAGCAGTTAGTAGAGCGAGCCTGTTTCCGTGACTACCAGAGGCTGGGCCTGGGAACCTTGAGTGCTTGTTCCAATCGCTCGAAAAGTGGAGAGCAGTTCCGTGTTACTGCAGTCAACAGGCTCTACTCATTGTGTCGAAGGCAAGGAGTTACCCAATATTTCTTCTTCTAAATGTGTCAAAGTACTGAGATATTAGTGCGTTTCGCAAGGTTGCTTGGGATAGATGTCAAAGGAACTGAACAGATTCAAGTAAAAGACTTTTACGTAAAAGACCTTGTTTAAAAGGTTGTTTTCTATATTCAAAAAAGTCATGTTATCATGAACCTTTGAAATCTTAATTTACAAAATAGTTATACTTAAAAAAAGTGCAATTTCTGAAACCCTACATCAATATAACTAAGAAACTGATTAGAAAACACTGTCCCTAAACTCTTCTGTTCCATTCTTTTAAAATGAGATTTCTTCTGAATAAAATATATAGAGTATAATTTAAGGATCAGAACAAGATAAATTGGCTGTGATGTCTTTCTGCTTAAGAAGCTGTACAATATGTGTAAAAACTTATTTATGAGCAATTAATTCCTAGAGTCCGTGATAGACTCTAGATAGGCACCAGCAGACCCCTGTGATCCCAAAAGGGATTAAGCGAAATTTAATGAATTTATAAATGAATTATTACTAGTGTAAAATTGAACTTTATTTGTGTCGTTTTTAATGTAGTTGATTGAGCCAGTTTCCTGTGGCTTAGTCAGTACAGTATTAGTACAGTATCAGTCAGAACCCAAACATCAAGATCGTTGGTTCGAGAAATCCTGTTCATTCCTTGAAATTACAGTCGATTTGTAAAAAAATGTTAATGGATTAATGAATGTAAAATAATGTGCAAAAGTTGTATGCAAGTGTTAAAACAGCAGTATAGAGGCTTATAACTGGGTGAGGAACAGACAAACTCTGCTTTGGTGAGATTGAGCTCAGCAACAAGCCTCAAGTTAGTTATACTGCATCAACAAGGTCTTTCCAAGAGAAAGATTTCAAAGCAAACTGAAGCATAGTGGAAGTTCCTTGAATATTTGGTGTCAAGATGGGGTCAACCTAGAGCTGCTCAATTATGGAAAAAAAATTATAATCATGTCATTATTGAGATCCTGGTTACTGTGAATTCTCCTTAAAACAGTTTAAGAAGGATAAAACAAACAAGATGTTGTTCATTTCCACAATCTTTTAAACTACAAGTAATAAAAGCCAAATGTGGCTGCTTTTTATGCCATCTTAACTTGATGGCACTCTTGTCGTTTTTTTTGAGATTTTGGCTCCAGAATGGACGAAAGTTCAGAGTGTGTGCGCGTCAATGCTATGGCAGGCCAAAAGGGTCACAAACGCCATCACGGGCCAAAATAACAGCTATTGTTTTTCTTCCAATACATTTTGTCATTGTTGAGTCTAATTGAAATTGAGAATTCAATTAATTGCCCAGCCCTAGGTCAACCTGTGTGCAAATATACTTGAAGGCAAGGGGTGGTTTCACTGCTTTTTACCATTTTTCCACAACTGTAAATGTAGAATAAATGGAGATCCCTTGGAAAAGGCATAAAGTACAATATGTTTTACAGTGCATTTGATACATTAGTCGAATCATTTAAATCAAAAACTGTTTTTTTGTTTTTTGTTTTTTTAAAACATAGCTATCCTGGTCTCCTGGTCGTCCCACACACCGTGCAGGACATCAGTCTCCAGAAAGTCTGCCGGTGCTACCGTAACAACCGCCTACCAGTCGTGTGCTGGAAACACCCACGCACCAAAGCCGTTTTACTTCGCTCTGGAGGGTTCAACAGCAAAAGTGTGGTTGGGCTTTTCAAATCCCAGAATCCGTCGACCACAGGTACATTTGGCATGATCATTACCTGAGCAGTAGACTTAACTTATGGGGCTAAAAATTATTACTCTCAATAAAATGATTCTGAATCCTGGAGATTAACTAGATTAATCATTTAATCTTGATCATTTCACCCTAAAGCAAACTCTAGCATTTTGTTTGCAAGTTGATTAGTGCACCAGACATTTTGCCATGTGGTCTTGTTTTTTACCACGAAAAAACATGAAGTGTCAAGCCGTGCAGTAAACAAAACAGTGGAAAAGTGGCAGACGTCTAGTTTTAGCTGTCTTTGTCTGGGCGTGAGTTTGTGCTTCTAAGTTTACGTCTCTTATTGTGACCAGCTCCAGCCTCATCAGAGACATCCAGCAGTCTGGAACAGGAGAAATACCTGCAGGCAATCCTCAGCTCCATCCCTGTCTACTTCAAACCAAATGGCAACAGCACTCTCTCCAATCGCTCTCTGGTTGGCATGTCCCCAGGTAAATAGATTTTTTTTTCCAAGGTCTCATCTGCCTTTGGTTTCCTCTTGGTTCCACACAAACTGTATTTATGCTCTGGCTGGTTTCCAGAGGAACTGGAGCACAATTGTGTGGTTATGTAAGGGGAGCAGGACAAGGCAAGGTCAGCTTCCATCCGTCTTTCTTGATGCTCTTCACAGGCATATAGCAGATGGTTAAAACCTCATAGATCCTGGCCTGGCACCTGTGCTCCCTCACTATCATCATTCTTCATTTTTACCCACCTACTGAGTCAAAACAGCTGTCTTTCTTCAGTAAGCTACCTAATGATGATGCTGACTGGCAGTTTGATTCTAAACAGATGTTAAGGGATGGTTAAAACCTCTTCTGAAATAAACAGCTGTACAGTCAAAAAGTATAGATGTTTTTGGAAGGTCTAATTCACTGGACTTTGATCAGCGAGAATACTTCTATAATGTGAGAAGACCTTACTGGGATTAAGAGATCACATATAGTAAAACAGCTAAAGTACGCTATACCAAGCTACGGCCTCATGTGAAGAATGTGCAGAAGAATTTCCCAAAGGAAAGCTAGAGCTGCTATCGTTGCGTGCTTTATGTGCAAATGGCATGCTATAACACACTTTTTACTCTGAAGTCTACTCATCAGCTCCCCATATGCACCCGTCATTTTTTGTGGGGATTGCTCCTTTGATTATTTTTATTTATCCGGACGTTGTCACACTCACATGAAAGTTTCTATGAATGTGACTCAAAATTTGGTTGTAGCAGTATAAAGTAAGTAAAGTAAGTCGCAGTTTGCTAAGTTCAATGTGCTTAAAGTTATTTTCAGTGACTTGTTCAACACATATTCATTTCTCAAGTGATTGTCAAGGACCAGTCCCTGTCTGTCACCATTAACTAATTTTAAGGTTAATTTTATTCCATTGTTAAATGCTGTACGTGGATTGCCTAGGAAGTTTATTTTGGTTTAAGCAGCATCCTTACCAACAAGAAACTATTTGATGTATACCGGTACTTTTCTGTCCCTTTCCAGAGGTCTTGAAGTGCGATTTGCTTTCATCTTGAAAAATAGACAACTGCTAGGGATTATTTATCAATATACATCATGTGGCTGAATGGATAAAAATCTAAATTTGCACACTTTATTCCCTTGTCATCCGCTGTTAACCAGTCTCAGTTTAGAGTTAAAATTAAAAACATTTTTAAGTTACGTTTATAGCTGTTGATGCAAATTCTAACAGTTGAAGATGTTGCAATTTTTTAGACTTTTCTTTTAGAGAGAAGGGATTCACCTTCTTTCTTCCATTCATTTCAATGGGAAAGTTTAGGGTTAAAAAAATCTAGAAGTCACAGAAGAAACATCACAGAAGTATGCCAGGTGTTCAAAAAACTGCACCATTTGATGCATATTTGACCCATATAGTATTATTGAGCTGAAAGTCCAAAATCTTACTTAATTCATATACATACATACATACATACATACATACATACATATATGGTTTGGTTAACCATTTAATTTAGGTGCATTTTTACATTATAACAGAATGCACAGATGTTATTTCAGACTCATCGCTAAACTTAAATAATTTGATTTCTTCTTTTGGAAGAAATTGTTGTCATTTTTTTTCCTAACCAACTCAGTGCATGATGCATGGTGTGTGGTTGTGTGTCCTCATGTGTTCAGCCAGTGAAAGAAGGGCTTCAAGACTACCAAAGATGGCTTCTGGCCATTTAGACATTTCATTCACCAATAGCTTCGCCAGAGGAGGTGAGTGGACCTTTGGACACATGTATCTGCAAATACCCGCCAACTCCTCTTTCTCTTTAAGCCATCTTCTGTACTGAACTCTCATTTGCTGTGCTTGCATTTTTTAATGCTGCTTTGGCTCATCTTTCATTGTTTGTGTTGGATGTTATGTAAAGTTGCAGATATGTTTTAAATCACCAAAAGCCCACAAAGTGTTTCATAAAATATTGAAATCAGTCATGTCATAACCTTGATATTTCATTTTTGGCTGTTCTTGATCCAAGCTATTGGATCATAATAAATGGCATTTGGTATTTTGGAAGAAGAAAAGACAAGATATCGGAATTCTTTTATTCTGTATTTTTATTTTTTTCAATCATACCCCTAAGTTGTCATGAGTTTTGCGTGGACTTTTTAAATATAAATTTATGTTACATGATAAAATCTCAGCAGAAATATATTTAGTTTTTGGCAGAATGAATCTACTTCTTGGAAAGCTCACGAGTTCAACAGTCACCGAGAACAAGTGGCAGCAGGTGAAATGATTCTCCGATGCTTGGAGCATATTTCTCAATAACTGGGCTATTGTCATCTTCTAAGCATGCATTCATTTTTTTCATATGAAGTTAAAACAACTGCCCTTCCGATTGTTGCCACTAGAGGGCATGGGGGCCTCTATTTATTTAAGTCCCACACTACATATTTACAGGTGAACAGACCTGGTGTGCTTTAGTTTTTTTTTTTTTTTTTTTTTTTTTTTTTTTTTTTTTTTTTTTTTTTTTTTTTTTCACCTTGTCCTGTCCTGCTCAAAAGCCATCACATGGGGGAGTACATGCCTTGCTGAGTTGGACAGTTTTGCTTTCTCCAGGGGAGTAAAACGCCTGGTGTGGTGTTTTCTCCCCTGGATTTGAAAATTGAATGTATTTATTAAATATTTATTAGTTGTGGTTCCCGCGAGTCAGTTTATAATAGTTGTGTCAGGACAAGACGGTGTTGAACTGAAAGGGGGAGTGGATAAAGGATTGGGGAAGGGTGAAGGTACACGAGTGAAAATTAAAGAAAGGAAGAGGAAAAGAAGAAGAGAGGGAAAAAAAATTATAATAATAATTTAGAAGAGAAGAAAAAAAATAGCAAATGAATAAAATAAATAAGTGTGCTTTAGTTTGGTCTAAGATAAAAAGTGTATGAGTCAATATTCGTTGAAGAAAATTTTCTTTGAGTTGTTTTCATGGACAATATTAAAAGGATTGGATGATGACGTATTCTTTGGAGGTTACGCTCACTAACGCACTCGTACAAGAAAAGCAGGAATTTCCGTACAGCAGCTATGCATTTAGCTGATTTACTCTGTATTCTGTAAACATCCATTAGTGGTCTATCGGGAGCCCAGACTTGAATCTTAGTAAAATCTTTAGAAAGATCTCAAATTTGCGGTGCATCGACTCTGCCCATACAACTTGATGGAGCTTGAGAGGTTCTGCAAATCTTAATGGCTTGTGCAAAACTGTGAAAGATCCTACATTCCAAGAACCCTGGAAAGTGCTCAAAAGTAATGTGTGTTATTCAGTTGTGATTTAACCTTATACCTGTTATAAACTGACTGTTTCCCATCTGTCTCCATTAACTCGGGTGCTAATAACCATGCCTTCTTTCTTCAGAAAACATCATTGATGCATGTGTGTGAATATGCTTTTTTCTCTTTATTTCTCTGTGCAACCATCAACTGCTGCATCTTTAACCCACCAGTATTCGGGTACAGGGATAAACTATTCACTCACTCAAACCAAAAATCCTCGACTAAAGGACGAATTTCCAATCAAGGTATTGTGGCCATGTTTTACCGATTCATTCTTATTAACACAACCCATGCTTGACTGCCCTTACATTTTCTCCAGCCCATTACTGTGTGTTCTTTAACTCAAAAATTGATATAATACATTTTATGAACATTTCCTTATAATTTCCAGATTTGTTTTCAAATTTTTTATTTTTCATTTTTTTGAAAGGATATATATTTTTACAGCATTTTTCATACCTGCTCATAGTTCTCACTTGTAAAACATCATAAATACACTTCTCTTGCTTGATTAATTTTACAATTTAGTAGTTTATTCCTGGTGGTAAGCTACTTTAGGTGTAACAAAAAATGTTGAATAGTATCAGTCAGAGGAGCTAAGCAATCTCTCAAAATCATATGTTAATGTCGCAAATCTTGGCTTTTTTTAGTTGTAAACATTAACCTCTTAAGCCCGAGAGTCCCCGGTACCGGGGACTTGCCCCCTTGTGCGTTACATTTTCACTCATAACTCACGAACCCTGAGAATAACCCACACATATTAAATACTGTTGTGTTCAGCGGAAACTCCTCTAAAAACGTATCTAATTCAATTTCATATTCGTTAACCACAGCTCGAACGCCATGCAAATAAACAACAACATGTCCGGAGTATAACTCATGACCAAGTTTTTGTTTATGTGCGATATGTATCCACAATATAAACGGAAACACCAAAACCATGGCATCAAATGAAAGCTAACAACCAGCTGAATCCAGCGATATGCAACTCATTTACATTGCATGAAGTATTTCAGAGCAGGGAGCGAAAGTTCCCCGAAAAAAACGCCAGCAAAAACCAAGCAAGCATGTAAATCTTGTCTTACCTTTCAACAAAAAGTAATTCCCATAGCGATAAAAGTCCGTTTGTTGTTATGTCCGGTCGATAGCTTCGCGGAAACTCCATTTTGGGTCTTTTCTGTTGCTCCGTGGTCTCATAACGTCACCAAATATGGAATGACTCCCCGTGCGTAAGAGGTGGTCTCTCCACGCTGCGCGTCGTGTGATTCGTCGGCGATCCCGTCAGTCTCAAAATGGTTGAGCTCATTGGCTTCCATAGAATCAGAGCTTTCCAGCGATATATAGAGCTCCCGGATTGGACAGATGGTCGGGGGGTAGGGACACGCAGAAGCTCGAACGTCGAAAGCGTTTGTGAATGAAAGGTTCCCAAAAGCGCAGCAAGATGGCGTAAATGAGCTTCTACCCCCCTTTTACAGCGTTTCTTTAGGAGTTTTTTTGCTGAAATCATGTCCCATAAGCAAGAAAAGAAGACTATGAACGTAGCTGAAGCTTTGGACAAGATTTTTTCCATATTTCAATTATTGTGCCAAATTGTGCCAAACTGTGCCAACATGGATTACGCCTGAACTTTGTTCAATCAAAACCTGTACAGAATATTAGTTTCTTGTAGTATGGACACCAAACTTGCTACAGATGTCCTTGACATGTAGTGGTTACAATTGATTGTGTTTATTTGCTTCGTTATAAGTAAAATAAGGAGATATTGGAGGAAACATGTGTTTTTTTTTTAGGCGGAGTTCATTTTTTGGCCATTCCAACATCAATTACGCTTACCCAGTGTTCTTGACTGTCAAATCAACTCATCCACACCACTCCCCAAGAACCTATCTTCATTTTGATACCAAGATTTGCAGTTTAGACCTTGTAAAAGCTGAGAAATGCCTTAAAAAGTAAAAGTATAGGATTTTCGGAAAATAGGCCTCAGGGCTTAAGAGGTTAAGAACACAATGCTCTCGTCTTCGTTTCCAGACTCATATTTGTGTCTATGTTTGTTACAGCACTAGTAGAACCTGCCTGACCTACACTTACACTTGTTCCCCTCTGATCTGAAAGGTGTTTGGGCAAGTCTACGCTCCAGTAGCAGGTTCACCCAGCACCCTGGTGTCACTGACATTGGTTCACGGTTAGCCGGAAAGGATCTGGCGCCTCCTTCAGGCATCGAGAACTTGCAAGCCCAGCTCATCAAGCATCAAGCGGCCCTCTACATCTTTGGTGAAAAGTCACATTTTAGGGTGAGTCTGTTCCAGTTTCAGTTCAGATTGGGTTCTGTATGTTGAAACTAATATGAAAAGGGGCCAAAGGAAAGTTGCATATTTAACATACCTTTCAATGTGTGCTGAAGTGTACCGGGTCATATCACCCTGAAGAGTCGGACAGTGTTCCCTCCAGTGCGTAATGAAACTTAGATAAGAACAGTTTGCAAAAACCTTGATTTATTGGAACTGGAGGATATTGCATTACTTTTGGATACCTCTAGGAACTTTGTGCTGCATTTGGTGCTTAATATTCTGTGTTTAAAATTAAAATGGATAGTCTAAGAGAAATAAATCTCTGTGATTCTTAAAAAAGTTATTTGGCAAGACCTCCATTCTACTTAAATTGTCAGTTTTAAGATTTGTTATTGCCAATGATGAGGAATGGAATCGATGTTATTAAAATTGTGAATATGCTCAAATTCATGCTCAGTTTTAAATTAGAAAGAAGCAGAAAGCAGTGTTTATTTAATATTCAACCCAGTAGCATAAAAAAGGTTAAACGATAATTATTTTCCATTTTAGGGCTTGAAATTGGACCCATCGTTGAACTGTGAGCTTCTACCGGTGGAGTTTGCAGACACCAGGCAGGTGAAGGCATCCTTCAAGAAGCTTCTGAGGGCTTGTGCTCCAAGCTCCATGTCTTCAGACACTGGGGAGTCCTTCATCAAGGCCATGGAAGAGAGCGAATGGATGCTTCAGGTCAGCATCATCTCTAAATGAAAGCATGGTTTGCACCAAATGGAAAGGTGCTTTTTTTTTTTTGTAATTGTGAGCATTTTGTGTTTCCAGTAGCGCTCTACATATCATGCTTGAAAATGCTAAAGTAATCCAGAAATGCCTGTTCAGCCAATCGGGAAAAGTTTTGATGCTCATAATGGAAGTCGCTAGTTACTATGATTACCAAAAATGGCGGATTGGTATTATAAGTGAACAAACCATACCAGACTACCTGTGCGGTATGGTGCGGTATACGAAATGAATCAAAACCTGCCAGCCAATTAGAACCCGGTGTTCAGATGCCCATAGCATGATTAACAATAAAACAATACAGAAGGTGCTTTTTAAACTCATGCCAGCCACTAATTGGCTCCTCGCAACCGGATTGGTTGATGCATGTGTGGATCTTTTATCTCTAAACCACATTAAATTCCTGCAAACTTGATCAGTGTGGGTTTGTGTCTGCAGAATGATGTCTACTAATGCACAGCTCAGGATCTGCAAAAGAGTTTGTTCTTGAAACAATAGTTTTGCACTTGAAACCGTGAATTATTCCGATTGTGTCCCCAACCCTTTCTATAGTTTTGTTTTGTTTTGCAATTCACAAACTCCAACTTAAATTTAGCACACATGCCCATATTAAATGCCGTAAATTCCCTCCCTACTTTTGTTCCTCTATAATATGGAAAATAATGCAAATACATTGAAAAACTACATTAACAAAAGAAACAAAACATTGTAAGTGTTTAATATAGTTTTCACTTTAAAAAAACACTTAGCACCTAAATGTTAGCATTTGCACACTTTTTATATAGTCAAATACAATTGTTTTGCTTGATCGTGTGATTCTCAAACGCCTGCAACTTCATCCATTTATTACTTGCTGTGTCAGACCCCATCTTCCTCAAAGCTCAACACAATGATTCTAAATTGCTTACCACACACTAAACCACACTCTCACACAACCCCTGACTATGATACTAAACAATATTATCTGAGCGGATCAGTCAGGACGCTCTTAGTCAGCAGTACAGTAATGTAGAGGAATGCTAAAGATGGAAAGTGTCATTTTTGTATGTTGAACAGCTCCACAAGCTCTTGCAGCTGGCTCTGGTTGTCTTGGAGTTGCTGGACAGTGGATCTTCTGTGTTGGTCAGTCTTGAGGAGGGCTGGGACATCACCACTCAGGTGAGTGCAGACGTATTTCTTGACCAAGTTGAAATACTGAATGAACATTGCAAAACCAATTCCCCTTTCATGTCCGTTCAATATTAATATTTAGTTTTTTTTTTCAAAGCAAACTGATCAATTCTGCAGCTTTCTTTTAACCCACAAGAGCTGAATAGCTTTTAGGTTCTTATAGGTTAGGAAAAAGCAGCTTTCCTCTGGGTACTCCGGTTTCCCCCACAATTCCAAAAACATGCTGTTCGGTTAATTGAATAATCTAAATTCCCCTTAGGTGTGAGTGTGTGTTGCCCTGCGATGGACTGGCGACCTGTCCAGGGTGTCGTCCCTGCCTCTCGCCCCAATATGTGCTGGAGATAGGCACCGGCAGACTCCTGTGACCCCAAAACGAGAATAAACGGGTCGAAAAATGAATGAATGAGCTTTTGAAAAGTCCTAGTTTTGTAAATATCTGTTAATAATGTTTTGGAGACTTCTTCCGTGGAACTCATTTTGGTTAGATGTTACAAGGGGAAGCCATTTTTGCTGCAGTAACATAAAAACCATATTAAATAATATAGTGAGTTACATAGTTGCATCCCACCAATTTGTGTCTTTTTTTCCTGAAAAATACACAGCTAATTTGACTAATGGAGCCCAATGAAAACCAAACTAAACCGAATTTGTTGAGATTAGCCAGTTGTGACTGCATCTGCTCTACTCTTATACCACCAGTACTTACTACCACTATCTCTGTAGGTGGTTTCCATAGCGCAGGTTCTCAGCGATCCGTTCTACAGGACTCTAGAGGGATTTCAGGTCCTACTGGAGAAAGAGTGGCTTTCTTTTGGGCACAAATTCAGCCAGCGAGGGAATCTTACCCCCAGCAGCCAGGGCAGTGGCTTCACTCCAATCTTCCTCCAGTTTCTCGACTGTGTGCACCAGGCAAGTCCAGTTGGTTACAGCACCTCAGAAGTGAATATATCCCTGTACATTCAACAAAAATGTATGTATCTTTTCAAAAAATGATACTATATAGAAATTAAACATGGTTAGAGTTATTATAGTATAGAGTTACATTATAGGAATAATTCAACATACAGCTAAAATAGTCGTGGTGGAGTAGTTCAAACCCAACATGAGATTCTTGAGATTTGTCAAGCTTTTAATAGTTAACATTAGAGTTAGATTTAGGAGCAGACAGAAAATGGAAGAAATGTAACCAATTAATCCGAGTAAACACTCAAGGTTTCACCAGATTGCCTCTTCTGTTCATTTTAGAGATACATCTGTTCAAAAACAAATTGATCCGTCTCTTTCACCCGATACCCAGAATTGTAGCATTTCCTTAAATTCTCTTTCTCTCACCATCCGACTCTTGTTCCCACCATGCCTGCTCCATGAGCTCACAGCATTCCTCCAGTGTCCAGAAAGAAGCAGAAAGACTCAGCTGTCAGACTGCATGCTCCAGCTTCTCTTTTGCAATCCCCATGGTGGGCCAGTCAATTCAACAGAGCTGCTCTTTCAGGCTAAGATCCCTAAGGGACCGTCCAGATGCGCTTTCAACCTGCAGCCAGCATCACTTGTGCTCGCTGGAACTTACACTATTTTCGTGTCTTTTTAGCAGTTTTGTACTCAATTTAATCGATTTATATCAAGGTTAAAATTGCTCACCCCAGAGATTCAGCTAGGCATTGTTTTATGTGATGAAATCTTTGGAGAGAGCGTTTGAATGAACCAGGGGAGGTCCTGTATCTGAAAATAGAAGTGTCTCATCTTAGAGGCAGCTGTTGTTTTTGCCAGGAAGTCCAGGTGGCCTGTTGTGTGAGAACATTGTAAGCTCTTCATTCTAGGCCCTGCTAGCATTCGTTCATTATGACCCTGGACTTTCTGTTATTATAATACGAACACATTCACTTTAACTTACTGTTTCCTGAGCGTTCGCATGTCACGTTTATGCTGCTTCAGTAGATTCTTACATCGATCCCATTCCTCTTGTTCAGACCCCTGTTGAAGAAAACAGGCTCATTTTCCATAAACATGAAACTAGTGTCTTTGGAAACTATTTAACCATTTTCCAAAACTGGTCATGGCACTTTTAGAATAGGTTAGCATAGATCATTGTATTTGATTGACCCTGAAGCATTTAGAAGTTTGATTTTAATACCACATTTGATCCAGAAAAGCTCTCCTATACAGATGTTTGAGACAACTTTTGAAAATATCAATACTAGGCGATTGATGATGCTGGTGCATGTTGTCTTTTAGGGCTTAAAAAAAAAAAAAAAAAAAAAACAGACACACAGCAGGAATGTCTCAGGCAAAAGACAATGATGTGGCTGAGTTTAGGCCAAAGATGAAGCTTATTTTGGTGGTAACTCCCCAAAAAATGTTGTTAAAGGAGTCATGACATGTTGACGCCACCTTTTAGTAGCGTTTATGGTGATTTATAAAAGTAGATTTAATCAAAAATTAAAACTGGGACGTTCCAGAACAAAAAACGACTTTGTTTCTTTTAAATCTGTTTTTACTCGCGCCATTGATGAGTCGTTTCCTCTAAATGGCATTACAACGCCCGTCAATGTTGCTTTGATAAAAATTTAATGGGTCAGTATTGAAGTTGCTCATAATTAATCACTGTAATCTCCCTGACATCTACGCCAGACAGTAACTTTGCAAACAAGTCATGAATATGCAAATCTGTAACCAATAGGTGAGTAACGGGGGAGTAGTTCAGCCCCTTTCTGAAAAAATCTATGTGATTTTAATAGAAAGTAGAGACTTTTTAGTAAAAGAATTACAATTCCCAAACAATTAGACCAATGTGAACAACAGTATTAAAAATCAAACATTGTCATGACCCCTTGAGTTAGCGTCATCAAACTTTTTAAGATAGCTTAAAATTTCTTTAGCTAAATAGCTCTATCCTAGCATTGGGAGAGCATTACCCCTTAGATTAATATGCAATGTCTACTGTGCCGAGGATCAGAGTGTAAAAGACGAAATTACACCAATGAGCTTCTCTAATGTGTCCAGTTGACTTGTCTTTCAGATTCACAACCAGTTTCCCCTTGAGTTTGAGTTCAATCAGTACTATCTGAAGTTTCTGGCATATCACTACATTTCCAATCGCTTCAAGAACTTCCTTCTGGACTCAGACTATGAGCGTCTGGAGCACGGTATGCAGCACTCCTCACATCTTCAGGGAAATATTAGGTTATTGCAGAAATGTTTTTCAGATGTGATCTTTCAATAAGGATTGATTTGAATGCCTGTATTGAGTTATATAGAAAATATGTGTATCCGCAACTCTGACCATTTTAGCAATTCTACTATTGTTTTCTAAAATATATAGAACCATGATGTAGTGTCATTTTATTAAGTATTTTTTCAAATAGTCTTGGAAAGGTTTGCAATCCTCTATGAAAGATGGGTATTTTTCTATAATTGCTTTGAATTGGGATCATTCTCACCTACCAACCACAACCACAATTTTTCTTCTCTTCTCACTAAAGGTACTTTGTTTGAGGACAAAGGGGAGAAGCAGTGCAAGAGAGGGCTCTGTATATGGGAGTGTATCAACAGAATGCACCGCAAGAGCCCTGTCTTCTTCAACTACCTCTACAGTCCATCAGAGACTGAGGTAAATCTAGCTATTGTTTAAATAAAATGTTGCAAAAAATGATTGTTAATGACTTACGCCTTTGATCAGCAGAGCCGCCAGCTTCAATTCCAACATATTTTAATGCATTTTTTATGTTTGTTTTGATGCTTTAGCATATGATAGGCTTCCAAATTGAGTATTCTTGATTAGTGCTGCATAATAATTAAATTTTATCAATTGATTTGAGTTTTTACGTGATGCAGAACATGTTTATTTGCATTTGCAAGGTTCAGCAAGTTTCGAAAGGAACAAGCAAGCTTCCATAGTTATGTGATGCTCTCTAGAGCAAACTGGAGGGTCTGCAAAAACAACCCAAGATCTCGTTTCAAAGAGAGATGCTGTGTAGGTGGTTCGGGGTTGTACTTCCGAACACAGAGCAAATCAAAGCCCACTGTAAAATATGCCTAAAGTTCATCCATGCCTATAACTCTGGACTAGAGGCGGGGGTACACCCTGGACTGATGCTTAAGCAGTGTTTCCCCTAGGATCATGGCCTTGGGGGGGGGGGGGGGGGTTATGGGTGGTGCGGCAAAACACTCACACAAACACTTAATAGTGTTTATATGTTTCTTTTAATTGCAGTATACCAATATATTATAATGTCTGAACAATTACTGTACAATAACTAAACAACTGTACACTGAACTAAACACTAAACATCAGATTTATTTTAATATGTTAATTATTCACAAAGTGTGCAGCTTTTGTCACTGCAGTGCATCTTTCTGGGCTTCTGAAAGAACATTTCCAGAGCATCTTGGTATGGATAGTCTGAAACTTCTGGCCCATTTATTGAGATCCGCATGCAGGCTGCAAGATGGTCCCCTTGCAGCCTATTGCGAATGTCTGTTTTGACCTGTAAATACATTAACTGTTAGGCTTTAAAAGTGATAACTGATAGTAACAACAGTAAAAATCAACTTAACATAGTGATAGTTTAAAGCAGGAAATGCCATTGTATAACTAACTAGCTAGCTATTAATTAAGCAATTTATTTATCAATTCGTTCATTCATGCATGTGTGTATTTACTTACTTACCAAGATCAGTCTTGTACAGCCAGGGGGAGTATTTCGCTTCTGACAGCCAAGCTGGGTCAAAACCTGTCGTTCTGTGGTGGCTAGACTTTTGCTGCTCGTAAGGGGCAGGACATGCAGCACTTGGGCTCTTTTCTGTACTTTGATTCGGAGTAGGAAAGCTACACCGGCTGCTGCTCGCAGCAGAACACGTGCTGTCATCGTCACCACCTTGGGAGCGTTTAAAAAATGCAGATATTTTTGCCTGCTGCGACATACTCTCCGACGCGCGGTCTCTGTCCGCTGATGGGTGTGTGTGTGCGCGCGCATCGGAGCGGAACTCCGCGGTGCGCACATCGGGGCGGAACTCCGCCGCACGCGACACGTAGGACAACTGTAAACGCGCAAACGTTGAGACAGAAATTACATGCCATCGTATAAATAACATAATGCTATTTAGTTTAATAAAAGAAAAAAAGCAAAGACCTGTTATATATAAATTACTTCTGTCGTTGTTCGACGAAAATAAAATAAAATTAACTTGACCTTCAAGGGGGGCAGGGGGTGCCGTTGGGGGGGCAGGGCGCCCCCCTATATAATGGTAAGGGAAACACTGCTTAAGGTTCCTGACATAAAAACAGGATGCAGCCCAAACCCTTTTTATTCCAGCACCTCAAACAGCTCCACACTGTGGAAGGAGAGGCCTGTGTTCAGCTCAGACGTTTCTGAATCACATGGTTACACTGTACAAGAAAACAAACCCAGTCTGTGAGTGAAAGTTGTTTTGGTACATGGGTATCTTCTCTCTGGCAGTCGTCCCTGATACGGTTTCCAAATGGAATAGCTTTGTGCAGTCACCCCTAGCCCAAACAAAAACATGTTTGATGAAGTTTATTCAGAGCAAAGGGTCCTGAGAGTGCTTTCGTCTCTCTTCCCCATTCCTTTTTTACAGCCAAACACTGGCGGCGTGTTGAAATTTTTAGAGTTCCTTAGAGTTGGGAAACAGCTTATTTTAAAAGAAAAGATTCTTTGGGTGTTTTTGGAGTGTCACTGAAGTTATTGACCCAAGATCAAATAAATCTCCTTTAAATTGGTGTCCTGAAATGTCCTGACCTCCCCCTTTTATCTCGACCAGCTCAGCTATTTCAAATAATAGATTTAAAGCCATTGTGACAGTAGCTTTCCCAATGGATTCGCTCATGAGACTAACCACTTTATAAAACAGCATTTTATAGGAATCTATCGTTTTGTGCTAGATTTCAAGTCATTGGTGCATGTACGGGTCTTAAAAAGAACTTGTGCATTTGCTGATCCTTCAGAAGGGTTAATACCTAATGATATTTCAGGAAACAAAACGTTCACATGTCAACTTTATTCTGTTCCCTTATCTTTGGGACTTTTTGTAATCTTTATGAGATGTTGACGGAAAAAAATCTAGTCGTTTATTTTCCATCCACTTTTCAAGCTCAATGCATTGTTAACATTTTTAGCTTGTATGCAATATTTTTTGACCGTGACTTATATTTTTAGATTTTATAGTTCATTCATGGCAGTTTGCTAGATAAACATAAGTGTGATCTAGGTCTTAAAAGTAAAACAGAAGTGATTAAATCCTAGAATACAAAAATGAAAATTCATATAAAATCAGAATTGATGAAAAAATCTGTTCTTTTTTAGCCGGTGTTGAAACCTTTGGTCTCAATTCCCAATCTCACAACATGGGAGTTCTACACAGGGGAGACGCTGTCTACCGGCCCATCCTATGACTGGTGTATGCTCGCCATGCGCTCACCGAGCTCTGACGATAACAACACCATTGCTACGACCAAGAGAAGAATTGTCTGGCCGTGTTACAGCAGTGTAGGGCGAGCCCAGCCTGACGCCATCACCAAACTTCTGGCGGTGAGTCTTTACATTTATTTTTCCTCAAACAATACAAGCAAACATGTTTTAAAAGAGCAGGTTTCACTTGAAAGTCCTCCAAAGATTCATAACTCATTGGCGTGTGACCGATATAAAGGTCAAGTGCATTTGGTGAATGTTGATGTCTATCTCTATTGCTGCAGGACATTGAGAGAATGGAGGGAGAACTGGGGCAGCAGTCTGAGCCCTGGCATGTCACGCTGGAGAAGGTGCTCGAAAGCATCCAAGAAGACCTCAGACAGGAGGGCAATGTGAGTAATGCGCTTTATACAGCGGTATGTAAAAGTTTGTGCACCCCTGAATGTTTTCATTATTTATTTTTTTATAAATCATTGGTTGTCTGGATATGACATTTCAGTTATATTTATCATATAGGAGATACACACAGTGATATTTGAGAAGTTACTATGATTCATGGGAAATATCCAAGAAATATTTAAATAATATTTTGTGCATCCTCTTTTTGTAGAAATAACTGTCATTTAATCGAAAAAGTGCATTATGATAATCATCACAATAGAATTATGGTATCTTGCTCTAAATAAGAACGAGCAGTTGTTTAATTTTGAAAAAAAAGTGTATACAAAGAGCAGGACGGGACAAAATATCAGTTTATTTTTTTAAAATGGAACCATACTCATATTACTGTTTGATATATGCCCAAAAAGTGATTTTTGTTTACTAAATTCAGTAGCTTGAAGCGTTAGATGTTGAATTATTTTGCGTTTTTGCTTAACCTCCACTAGGATCCTGAAATTGTGGCACTTTTTTTTAATTTCACAGCTACGGAAAGAGTCCTTGTCCGTCTCTGGTCTAGTTCCCACGTCCAACTTGCAGGCATACCAGCGGCGCTCCATGTTACATCTGCCTGACAGTACCTTAGGGGATGACGGTACTACCCCAACCATCAATGGGGTGAACCGGCGGGCAGCCACGCTCTACAACCAGTTTACTCCGAAGAACGAAGACAACAGGTGACATCACAAAATGCTTTTGAGATTTGCAGTTTTGAGTGCGAGCAAAGTAAGCATCTCCTGTATCTTTTACAGATCATATGAGGGAATACTGTACAAGCGAGGGGCATTACTCAAAGCTTGGAAGGCTAGATGGTTTGTTCTGGACATAACAAAACATCAGGTGAGTTATTTATATGAGCCTGTGGTACAAGTGTAGGGCTGTATAGTGGAAACGAAAGGCTCTCAATGTTTCCCCTACCATTAAGTAGGGAGGGCACTCTCCCCAGACCCGTTCCTTCAATAAAAGATATAAATATAGTAGTGTTGTAGGTACTAAAGGTATAAATATGGTAAAAGTATAAATAGGGTATTGATATTTTTATTTTATGAAATATAGTACTGTATTGATATTTTATTGAACTTTTGATCTGACTGAACTAACTTATAATTGACGTTGTTATAAATAAAAACTTTTAATTATTTTGAAATGAATAGTCAGTAAAATAAAAATGTTTTTAAAAAGATAGAGTTGCCTCCGCGGCCCACCAGATGGCGTGTCACGGCCCACCGGTTGAGAATCGCTGCGCTAATTGGCGTTGCTAAGCTAATTGGCGTTAATATACTTGTGTTGTATAGTTAAACATGAAATGAGTATAACTGGAATAAAATAAACTACTTTGATGCACAAATGTATGCTAACAGTGCTAACGTCGGAACAGTAAATTTAGCAGCGGAATCATGGATTTGCTTTTCCTGAAATGCAATTTACGTTTTGATTCAAGCTGCTTTTTACCTTGTTTTCTTCAATCTGTTGAAAGATTAAATAGATCTCAGATGAAGTTTGAAAAGTTAGACATACCCTGCATTTAAGAGTGGAAATATAGCTCTACGCTTAATTTGATTTTTTTATAAAAACTTAGATCACTTGTAAAAAACTTAAGTCAGTAGCTTATTTAATTATTTCATTAGCCAAAAAGGCATGTTTATCCTGATTCCCCCACCCAAACCTGTAAACCTAGAGGAAACACTGAACTCTCATAAATTGATTTTGTCTATACAAATCAAAGTCATATCAACTAGAATGCTCCCATGAGTAACGACACATCAGGTTTAGCTTAATAATAGAGCCAACATGGTGGAGTAGAAGGTTTCTGGTTTTGCAGAGTTCATGATTTTAGACTGCAGGTGTGAAAAGATCCGTGACACGACTATTCTGAAAATCGTGCAATCTGAACTCAGCATTAGAGGCTTCATGAATGGAGTTTTCAATTTTGTGTTTCCTCCCAATGTTCAACTGAGGTCAAGAGAATGTTTGGCCTTTATCTGGTGATATGCCCAACTTTAACTGAGGATTGGCACCAGCAGACCAGGGGCTTCATTTATTGATTCGTAGCTATTTCGTTGCAATGTTTCTGTGTATAGCTGAGGTATTATGAGACGGACGAGGACACAAGCTGCCGTGGATTTATCGACCTGGCTGATGTGGAATCTGTCTTGATCACTGCACCAACCATCGGAGCCCCTAAGCACATCAGTGAAAAGGCCTTCTTTGATGTAAGTACTGCACGCAATCAAGGGCATGAGGCTGAGGCAGATTCCTTGAGCACGACTTTAAAGTTCTGTAGGACTTTTGCTGACCGCCATTTGTAGCAGATTGCATTGTTCTGTCCAGAAGTGGTAATCTGCTTACAAAAGATGTCATTTGGGCAGTCTGATCTGAAGATCTTAAATCAAAGAATTGGAACCAATCACTGGATTCGATATCATCGGTGTTGTTTGTTATTGTATTTTGAACGTTTTAATAAAGAAATATATTTAACGTATTAAATAATAAAGAACGTATTTTCGAGTACATTTTGTTTGTCCTCAAACCACTTTTGTGCTAAAGAAAACACATTTTTACTCAAATTCATCAAAATGGTGTTACAGCGTTTTGAAAAAAAAAAAACTTAAAAGCTGCGCTGTTACAACAGTTGGTGCTAAAGTGAACATAACTACTGATTTCTTGAGGAACCTGATGTTTTTTTGCTACATTTCATAAGATTAAGCCGAGTTCATTGTAATGTGGTGGTTTGGCGAAATCATTTGATGCTTTTTAAGGTTGATTAATAGAACATTTGAAATGAATTTGTCTTTCTGTGTTGCAGCTAAAGACTACAAAGCGAGTGTACAACTTCTGTGCAGCAGATGCTCCGAGCGCTCAGCTGTGGATCGATAAAATCCAGAGCTGTATTTCAGACGCATGAGGCCGTTTCTCGTCTGCACTGAGACGAACTCACTGTGCAATGACTAGAACTGTAGGAAAACCTTCAGTGCCTGTTGAAAAGCCAAAAGACTGCAAAAGTATTAGCATGGTAGTTCCCCCAGAGATCGTCATGCATCCACATGCAATAATTAGCTCTTCTTAAACGACTGAAGATACTCAAGGACGGACAAATTATAAGTTTCATTGGTGCTTATGCACCTCAAATCTCTTCAGTTGTGTTCTGAGGACCAATAAAACGCTGTGGAATGAGATGCATATTGATATTTTTGGATGAATTACAGCTGAGTTTACTGTGTTGCACTACATTTAGTGAATAAACTACACCATGCAAAGGAGACAAAACAATGGCACAAATCTTCTTCTCGGGGTCAGTTACAAACCGGTAACTGTTGCTGCTGATCAATTTATGCAAACGGCTACCAAAATTTGACAACTATATTTCGAAATATGCACAATGTGTAAATAACTAAGATTTTGCACTTAATGATATGCACTCAGTTCTTAAAAGATGTTTAAGTAGTAGAGCAACTAAATAAAGATGGTGTAATAAAAACCGCATTTAGTAATCCTTTGAGTTATTGTAAATTCATAATATTCGAAATAATTCTCGAAACAAATAAAGGTAGGATCATCAAGGTGAGGTATTTACATATACACATAATTAAAGTACTTTAAATTATTTAAGTAGTTGGTTTTGTGTTTATTGCAAAGAAATTCATACAGGTTTGCGCCAAGAGTGAATACAGGGGGATTTTGACCAATTTATGTAACTCAACTGAAGAGGATGCAAAGTATTTTCTGTTGATATATCTTTAGTTTTGACTGTTATATCTGTCTGTAATGGAGTTATTGTTTTGTAAATTATTCTAAAGTGTGTTTGTGGTTGATTGGAGACTTTTGTACACAGTACAGTACTTTTATACTCATAGGAACACTACTTTTTCCTAACCTTTACTTAACTTGGAATAAACTCTTATTTTTACTTAGTTACTGATTACAGATGATTTATGGACCAAGCAAAGCGCTTCCTGTCCAGCGGCTTCAGTGTTGGTTGGAAATGAAGGGAAGAACATACTGGTTTATCTCCAGTCTACGCGAGTCGGTGTGTGGTGCTGATGGATTTATGATGAGCTAATCTTTTATCCGTGTTTTCTTGGTGTATTTGTAAAGTTTTAAGAAACATAAATAGTCTGTTAAAAAGTGTTACTGTATGTATAATACTATGTCGTGCAATTAATATTTTCTATTTGTTTACCATTCTTAGTTGTTTTATTTTGAATGTTGATATGCTTTTTTTTACTGTATACGATTCCCACTAATTGAAATAACAGTAAATATTTTGTAGTGTAAGGGACGAATACATATTTCTGCAGGAAACTTCCCCATATGCTATTTACATGTAAGGCTGAACGATTATCAATATTAAAAACATCTCAACACATGTTTGTTTGTTTGTTTGTTTGTTTGTTTTTTATTTGATGCATGTTCAGAGACGCTCAAAAGATCGCAAACATTCTTCTGAACCTCGTTGCAACCCATTATATAGTTGGAAATGTACAAGCTTCATTTTTTACCATAATGAGGACACCATTAAACACCTTTAACTCCAATTGCATAAATTGGGCCCCAAACATTCAAGGAACCTCAATCGTGCTTCACTGCTGTCTGCAGACGCTTTTATATTATTTTACCACCCTCCAGCCTTTGAATGAACAAAGCCTCCTGCTGCAGCCAAAAATAAGCAAAGCACACCTGAGTCGCTTGACTTCGTTCCCAAATTTACAGAAATAAACAATCATTAATTATAATTATGTAATCCTTCTTTACATAATGTTTTGCATAAACTTGTACAAGTATACAGGTCCTTAGGATTATAACAAAATTAGCATATTGTGATCTTTGCCAAAATCATCAATATTAAAACAATAAAAGGTTTGAACTTACTCAGTTGTTTGTAATGAGTCTGAAATATATCGAAGTCTGATGTTTATCAGTACATTACAGAATATAATTACCGTATTTTTCTCCATATAAGACGCACTTTTTCTTCCCCAAAACTGAGGGGGAAAAGTTGGTGCGTCTTACACGGCGAATGCAGAGCGGAGGGCGGTGACGGCCGTAGGAGAGGCGTAAGAGAGGCCGCGGCTTTGGCCTAGCTCCTGTTATGGTAAAAATATACCTTCTCAATTGATAATAAACACTGGAGACTGTTTGAGAGAGAACACAGCAAATGCAGCTATTTATTGTAAAGATTTAGCAGTCTCAACGCATTTCCTACACACGTGTTATCCGCATTGGAAGAAGAAGCTCAAGCCTCTCGGGCGGGACTGAAGTATGACGTGTGCTCTTAAAAGTTTCTCAAATGACATTTCTCTAAATGACCACTAGATGGTAGTATTATATAGGAAAATTCCCATCACACTCCGGAGCCGTCGGTGCGCGCTGACGTCATCGCCCATCTCTGCTCGTCGACCATAGCGCGGATCATAAGGAGCAGGTATGAAACATTACTGCCTTTTTTTGTTACTTTTACTGTTTACTGACTATTCATGTTACATGTTGTTACATGTACATGCTGTTAACTTTTACATAGTTGATATAAAATATTTTACTACAGTATTTGGTTAAGAATCTTTTTTTTCTAGATCTTCCTCATTTAAAATTGGGTGCGTCTTATACAGCGAAAATACGGTAACTTAATCACTATATGCTATTTTTTTTAGAAGGACCTGTAGTTATAGGTGAACAGTTGAAAAACAGTTCAGAAGGATTTGACTTGTTAACTATTTACAAGTGTGCGATCTTTGGGAAACGACGTTGATGTTTGAAATCAGGAAAACAAATATGCCCCTGACCAATAGTCTCTTCACAATTTTTATTGCCCCTCCTCACACATGCATACAGTGCTCTCAGTATGAGCCCTCACGTGCCACTTTACGAATGAACACACTCCTTACTGCTGATTGGCTTCCCCATCTGTGTACCTGACCGGCCCTGGCCACAGGTTTCCAAGCTTTTTCAGAAATTAAACACAGAAATTTCAGAATTTATTCAGATTTAATCAGTTTATTCAGATTTGACTTCACTTCTGGCTGTAAACAGAAGTGACATGACCATTACAAAACATTGTTTTGTGTAGTTCTGACTTTTACATTTCCAAATATATGTACGGTATGTTCTACTATATACTGTGTTGAAAACATCCATTTTTCTATCAATTTACTGCACCACTATCTTAAATTGTCATATGGTGTGACGTGAAAGTGTGAAATGGAGAATGTTTTTTCCTCAACTTACTTCCTCAAACATTTTAATCATGACTTCTTTGATATTTAACATTTCCAAAATGTGGTATTTGGTAAAATTCTCTTTCTAAACTTTATGACAATATATAAAATATTAACTGAATTTGCTCCTCCTGCCTGTTTTTCTATGTACAATTTAATATAAAAATATCCTTGCATACTCCTTTAGCACACCTCTAAAAGGCAAAGTCAAGGAATAGATCATGTGCAAACCTTTTTTTGCTTTCACACTTGCCCACAAAATTGAACCCAGACATTGTTCAATTTTGATTTCAAATGTAATGTGTAGGTTTCCATAATGTTGGTTTTGATATTTTCTGTTTTAAACATACATTACAAGTGTTCTGACCCATAATTTGCAAGGTAGTTCAAATTAAAATAAGAGAAATGTCATCAGTGCTATCTAGTGGTGAAATCAAGGGATAACCCTTGGAAGTACAAAACCTGTTATATGGCTTGTGCTTTTTAAGGTTCTGACCCTAAAAAAAGCACAAAAGTGTTTTTTTTTTTACTTTGTCTTAATATTTGTGAAAAAAAGCTAGGATTGTATTAAAAACATGGTATTAGGCATTTCCACAAAACAGTTTTAAAGATAATTTATGAGAGCAAATTGAAAAGTAGCAAAAAAAAGACCCGGACTTCTAAGTGTTAAGACCAAGAAAGATCCATTTGTTTCCAAAAATGTTCTCATTTAAACTCATTACTTTCTTGTTTGAAAAATATATATTTGACCATGTTTACCACATACTGAAAACCTTTCATTACAACGATGATACAAAAAAATGAGACCTTGAAAAGTCAAACTTTTCCACAGATGTTATTGTAAAAGAATGTTCAGGTCACTAATTGCTTCCCAAAAGACAAATCGATCTTGGTAAGCTCAAGAAAAATACATCATCACTTTGAAATGTGTGTCAGCTTGTATAATATGAAATATTGTGCTGATCTGCCAGTTCCTGTGTCTCAATATTCCTCTCCGACTTAGAACGAGATGTTATCAAATGTTTTTTCTGTCACCAGCAAACGTGTAAAACAGAAACATGTTGAATGCTTGCTGTTTTGTGCTATAATATGGATTACATTCTCAACACACTCTACGACTATTGATAGAATTCCAAATCAGCATCAAATTCACAGACGCGCCCCCTTTGGCATAGTTCCAAGGTGAAGAGGTATCCCAATGCCTTTAATGGAAGAAGTCCAAAAACAGGTAAATTCCTTTCCAAACAAGCTCTCAATCAACCCTTTGGTTTCATTTTATTGCAATATGTTTTACAACCAGTCAAAATTAACATTTCTGAGAACAAAAAAGGGGCAAATTTGATCATGAAAAGCAGAACATAACATGCCATGACTAATAGGTGGCCTTAGACCTATGAAAAAACTGCTATTATTCCCAACTTGTTCGGAATTATCATAATTTTTACGGCAACAATTATCGATGGGCTTTTGTGAGCAATGAACATTTAAAAAGCAATATCAGATGGGAGTGAGGTTTGCCGTAGCATTAAGGACAAACATTTGCATTATTGCTTCCCTGCTGACTTTTACGGATTGTGGGTGTCTTCCCCTGAGAAACATCTGGACTGAGGCTCTCTCACAATTTGGTTCAAATATAGATGTCTCCTGTGGGCGGAAGAGGGGGATCAGAAAGTCCCTCCAGAATGTTTGGAATGGGGCAACTGTAGTTTACTGCCCACCGCAGGAGGTTTGTGAATCTGATGGACATTACTTCAAGTCATGCATAGTCATCTTTATGGAAAATGGCGGTTGCAATTTCTAGACATTGAATTGTTACAGATTAGCTTCAACATGAACCTCTGACACGTGGATCCTGGCAGACTAGCAGATTAAAATGTGCTTTCTATAAATGAGGATCTGCTGTAATATTTGTGAGTCATTTTGAGGTAAAGTGGGATTATTCGAGGGTCTTAGATGCTTCACATTCTTTTTGGCAGCCGACACACTCAACAGATGTTGAGCTCTGAACTCTCAAGTGCTTGAACAGACTCAAATCAGTAATGTGAACAATGTGAGTGTGACAGAAGCATGCAGAACAGGGATTAGTAGGGCACAGGCCTCAAGAACACATCTGTGCCATAGTTGGGTCACATTTACTCTACTTCCTGTTACCAAAAAACGGGCTCTGATTTTATCAGGTCAACCCTAGTTTGGTGACACCACTATGGGATGACGTCTTGCTCACTTCACAGCTCTGTATGACCTTGGAGTCTGTTTTGATTTTCAGGCTGAATGGCATGTGAGCAAAAATAAACTGCATTTGTGGAACAAACGTTGCATATCTACAACTAAGTCCAAATAATTCTGTGTATTTATGAAAAACACTGCGTGACTTACGTTATTGATGTTTAACTGTGTTAAGATGACCTTTATTTACATTTGGGTTAAATGTGGATCAGTGAAGGAAAAAGAAATAATTATTCCATCATAAGCTTTCTCTGTTGTTGGCGTTCTGTTTTGATCTCTTGTTTCAATCGCTTGGCTTTGACCCATGTATTAAATCAGCTGTAAAAATACATGAATACTAAAAAAGTTAGCGACCAAAGATATATTTTTATATATTTGATTTTAATATTCCAATAGCTTACATACTTAAGTATTCCAAAGGGTTATTGGTCCATCTTAAGTAACTTATTTAAATGTTTTAACGCATTTATAATCAAAAGATGGGTTCCGTGTATTTCTTGTTACTAACTTGTTATTCTTCCTATGAGTAACAGAGTTCTTTAGCAAAGAATTAGCAAATACATTCTAAATAGGCATGTGGTGCACATGATTAAAGAATCAGGAAATTATGCAAATTCAGTTATTTATCAAATATGTGCATCTTTACACTAAACTCATTAAATCTCTGAAATAATTAGAGGAAACAGGATAGTATTTTCATTGACACTCCAAGATATCATCACAAAATTATCAAAGATGTAAATAGGAAATTGAGAGATCTTACTCTTTCCGTGGCCATCTTAAGATCTGAGTGATGCAACTTCGGAAATGGAAATTCTTTTTTGTGTGACTGAAATGAGTAAAAAGAGGGGGACGTGACTTCGTTTTATCTAAGAAACTAGATATTTGTGTAAATAAATGTATTTGAAACACACATGGATTTACATTTCAATTTTTTTTTTATTAAAAGAAAGATCTTAATCCTTATATTTTATGGTGAAGCGTAGCATCAGAGACTGCGGGCAAGCAGTGTAGTGTTTAGAAGTTTCAAGAACTAGGAATTTTTTTTGGGCGATGGTGCAAAACAAAGAACACGTACTAAATAATAAATAATAAAGTGAGGTATGCATAAGTAAAATAAAAGAAATAGAATAGAATATATTTAAAAAAAGAGAAAAAACTACTATAAACAATAAAAAACTATACAGTAAAACTATACTATATACATTCAGGACAATGGTGGGGATTCTGCAGATAGCAAGAGTTGTCCATGGGTTTGTGGTCATTTGATGTTCAAGAGTCTTATGGCGGAGGGGAAAAAGCTGTTCTTGTGTCGGGAGGTTCTGGTTCGGATGGACCGTAGTCTCTTGCCTGAGGGGAGAGGCTCAAATAGTCTGTGTCCAGGGTGGGAAGAGTCAGCTGTGATCCGACCTGTGCGTCCTCGGGCCCTGGAGACGTACAGGTCGTGGAGAGATGGGAGCTTACAGCCAATCACCTTCTCAGCAGCACGCACAATACGCTGCAGTCTCAGTTTGTCCCTGGAGGTGGCGCCAGCAAACCACACGGTGATGGAGGAGGTGAGGATGGACTCGATGGTGGCCGTGTAGAACTGCACCAGCATCTTGGTCGGCAGCCTGAGCTTCCTCAGTTGCCGCAGGAAGAACATCCTCTGCTGGGCCTTCTTGATGAGGGAGCTGATGGTCGGCTCCCACCTGAGGTCTTGGGTGATGGTGGTGCCCAGGAAGCGGAAGGAGTCCACTATGGTGATGGGGGAGTCGGGGGGGTCTGCCAGAGTGAGGGGGGACGGAGGGGCTATGACTTTCCTGAAGTCCAAGATCATCTCCACTGTCTTCTAGGCGTTTAGCTCCAGGTGGTTGCTGCTGCACCAGGTCACCAGTTTATCAATATTTTATATGTTATAGCTTAAATTTGCGATAAGAATAGTATGTAGTTCATTTTGTTACGTAATAAAATGTATTTACAAAGCTTATTTAAACATATAAGATACAAAGACTTTGAGTTACGAAATGTTTGAGATACAAAAGGTCTCGCAAGAAATATTTTGCTTTGAGATACGAAAAAAATTCCATAATACAAAAAACACCAACAGATCTGCTGTATTTGAATGCTCGTGTTTGAAATAGTAATTCGTGAAATATCTTGAGAAAGTTAACTTTGGTCCGTGGTGCCGTAATGTTTCCTACGATCCGTTCCAACTCCTCCGACACATCGCTTCACTCTTGAGGTAAGGTTTCACATTTGTGTACATATTACGTATTTTGCTTTTGTTTTATTCTTTTATTGTCATTTACTACACTTACAATGTTTAGATTTAAGGATTGAAGAGATGTTACTTGATTTTTCTCTGGTTTTAAATTTTTTAACAACATATACTGTTATTTCTGAGAGCCGTTGAACGTATTAGGCATTTTACATGTAAAACTTACTTTGAGACACGAAAGGCACTCTGGAATGGATTAATTTCGTATCTCGGGGTACCACTGTGTATATATTAAGACCCAGGGACAGAAATGCTACGCATATGGCTCAATCTTCATCTAGTTAAATCCAGGTGAACTTTGAATGACATGATTTTTTTTTTAAATGACCAACAAAATAGTAATTTTCCTCACATTCGAGCAGCTCTTTGGTGTTTGAACACAGCACTTGCCTCAAACAGTGTTCCACAAGTCACCATCAGTGCAGGGAATGTGTGCAAACCCTGTTGCTAAGGCTCGAATGTATAAAGCTCTATATGTACAGCTGGCTAATGAGAGGTCTGCGTCGAGAGTATTTATGGTGCTAAACATTCCTCGAGGATCGCACTGCACGTATTCATGGACAGCGTATGTTTACTGACAGTGACGGATGATCATTTAAAGGATGTTTGTGCCTTGAAAAGCTCTCATCAGCATCCAGGAACTGCTGCATTCTCCTTCAACTTGCTCGTTCTATACAATACATTCTTTTACTTTTGATCATTTTATTTATTCAAACCTATTTTAATGGAATTTACAGTAAATAAATGTTTGATTAAACGTGATTTGTTTTGTGAATACTCCCAATGGATTTGTTAGTATTTCATTGTATTGTAATATATTTAATTCATTAAATCTCATTTATGATTGAGAAGTGCAGGACATTCAAACTGGAACTTAGCTGATCTTAAGGCGATAAAAGGATCAGAAAACATGCCGGTTAGTTATTTTTTTAATTTCTTATTCAAAGGCTTCTGCATAAAGTGTACTTAAAAAATACAACCACACAGCTGGTAACTGCAGTTTAACCTGTACAAATCTCTGACAATCACAGCGGCTGTTTTGATTTAAGTAGGAAGAACACAACCTTCCAATTGTTTAACATTGAATTTAAAATATAATGTGTAGGTTTCAAAAAGTTTATTCGTTTTGATATGTTGTGTTTTAAACAAACATCACAAGGGGTTATGGCATAATTTGCAAGGTGATTCAAATATTGTGTAATCGTCTTTCAGTTTCATTTTACAGACCATTTTACATTTGTTTTTCAAGTTTCTGGCACAGCAAAAAAGCACAATGGCACAAAAAGTGCTTGGAACAGTGTTTCAGGGGAGGTTCACCTCTTTTTTATAAATAAAATTTGACATTTTGGGGGGATTTATAAACTCATTTTTTCTCTCAACGCTTGATTTTTGTTATAAAAACTGTTAAAAAATAATGTTCTAATATTATATAACACCAAAATTTTTCAGGTTTGTTGTGGAATTATTGTGTTATGTAATGAAATAATATTTGTTTTAAAAATGTATTAGAGCACATTGTAAAGTAGTAATAGCGCGTCCCCAGAGATAAGCACTCACAGAATATTATTTAACAAAACTAGGAAAACAAATACAAACAAAAAGTACAAAGCAATGCTGGAAACCACTTGATTCCAGGCCTGCTGACACTTTCTTGGAGTTTGTAGTCAACTCCGAAAATATCGTTCTTAAGAATGAATGAAATTGCTCAGTTTCAATGGCGAATCCTTGCGTGCCGAAACATCTTCTATAGCCAATTGTTTGTCTTCATGCCTGGTTTGTTCTCCCACACTTGGAACATCAAATATTGCACGCATCTGAATTTACCACAGGTGGAATAAAACATCTGTAGGATGAACAGTTGAGAACAGGACGCACTTGAACACAATATTTTGCAAACACTGTTACTTTGCACAAGTGTGATTTATTTTCAAGACACTCCAACTCCTAATGCATTGTAGAAGAATTCAGACCAATCTGTAGACTCTTGGAATCACCAGTGAGGCCAACATTGGTTTGAACTGTGCCACTTTATTTTGTTGTTCATGACAATTTTGAGGGATGTTTTGTTTCACATTCCTTTCAGTTAGATTAAGCCTTAAATTCATGCGTAATAAAAGGCACAGTCATATGAGTGACAGCTGAAAGTAGGGCTGAGCAAGGGCCGCCTCAAAGCCTTTTAAGCGGCACGGCGAACCAAAACGTGAGTGTTTCCTCAGGCGGTGTGATATGTTTGTACTGTCTGTCTATTACTTTGTTTAGACAAAATAGCTATTTATGTACAAGAAGAACCCATCAAATGCCTTGAATAATACATAAAATGTTGAGTAAATGGTTCATTTAGTCAGTGTTTGTAATAAAGCCAGTAAATTACAGAGTTCTGTTCATCGGATTGGTGACCTCAGCACAACAAAAAACTGACACGTCAAGGCCTGTCACAGCAGAAGATCTGGCCCAGTGATGAACTGCTCCCACCATTGTGGTTGTTGGGATTACTTCTCTGTCCTGGTAACAGTAATTTGATGTGTGAAAACAAACTGAATGTGTCAGAAAGCGATAGCAACTGTTGTACACGAGCTGTAAACAAAGACACAGCCCAACTGGTGCTGATTTTAGAGAATCAGTTTCTTTTTTCTGAATTATATTTTTCTAAAGCATCTAATAGTACAGTGAGTTCAGAAACATCTTTACAAATACAAAATATGTATTTTTGAACATTTTCAAGATGTTGTAATCTCTAAAGTTGTGAAAATGTTTCAAAATACTAAAGAGTTTTGCCAGTTTTATAGAATTTTTTAAAAATCACATGGTTGGATTGTCTTTAACACTGCGATTTCTAAGCATTGAGGTTCAAAATTGGAGTCCCCAAGACAAATTTGTGAGTGATGTTTGCAAGCTCTTCTGCTGTGAGTGAGGTTTTAAGCAGAATTTTAGAAACGCACCATTTCATGTATTTCAGGCTACATTTAGTTTCAATCAACTCAAGCTGTTCGTTCGTTTTCACAGGGGTCTGCCGGTGCCCATCTCCAGCACACATTGGGCGAGAGGCGGGGTACACCCTGGAGAGGTCGCCAGTCCATCACAGGGCAACATTCACTCACACATCCCCCCCTAATAATTTAGATTATTCCATTAACCTGACATGCTTATGGGGTTGTCTGGGAGTACCCAGAGAAACCCACCCAAGCACAGAGAGAACATGCAAACTCCTTCCAGGAAGGTCACCGGCGAGCCTCAAATCGACAATGTTTTAACTGGAAGGCCACAGTGCTACCCACTGCCCACCGTGCCGCCCTCAACCCAAGTTGTGCATAAGTAAAACATACATAGTTTCAAATAGAGATGCATGCAGACTTTTGGAATGCTTCATATCATTCCAATCAGACGTAACCTCAATCATCCTCAACACTGATCCTCAACCTTATTGATTTTTTTGTGCTTTTTCAAAGAAGCTTAAAAAGCACATCTTGAAACCTCAATCTTTGTCTGGAACAGACCTTGTTGATACAGTATAATGGTCTTCCTCGTAAAAGAGTTTGGCTGTCCCTCACATAATTTTAAGCACAGATGTTTCTGTTTCAGTTCATGACTGGGCTTCACCCTATGTGTGACACTGATGACCATTAGCACTTGTTTGGTATAACTGGTGGATCACACACCTGACTACAGACATGCTCATGAGTTTGAAAAATGTTTGATTTATTGGACTTTTTTTTCTGAAAATATGAAAAAACAAAAAGGCATTTTTCCACTCATAGTTAGTGGCTGGGTAAACTGTGTTCACTCTTTTTAAGTGATAATACAACAGACACTGTCCAAATAACCCTGATCATAAGTGTACATGCCCTGATGATTTTGATGTATGCAAAAACTGACACAAAAAGGTTTGAGTGGCTGGTAAAGGTAACCGTCCTCAACTGCGACCTACTAACCTCATTACCTCGTTTACTTGTCGGCACCAAACACTGATTTATCTATTATTTGTATTTCTGAAAGCATTCTTTGTTTACAAGCATTTTTTCCACCTGACTAAGACTTTTCCACAAATTGATTTATAGATTTATTTTAAATGAAACATTTTCATATTACCTTTTAATCAAAAGGGACTTTTAGATGTTTAGTTGAACTGAGTTGGAACTCTTGTACCTCCAAAAGATACCAAAATAGGTCTCAAAGTAATATATCTGACAAATCCATCCTGGTTTCAGGTTTAAGCAAAAGTAAAAAAAAAAAAAACATTTATTTAGCACGTGCACCACTGCAAAAATCACTTCATTGTGCACCACATGATTTTCTCGTTTACAGAGGATCGGAGTTTGCAGTGCATGTCTGTTGCTTTGAACGGGTTCTTCAAACGCAGCAATTGTTGATAAGTGATTAAATAGGGGCATCTAGTGGCCACACTGTGAACATCTGCAAGCTTGCTTCAAAGGTTGCTGATATCAATCTTTATGCATAGTGCATACCTGCGCCTCAAGTTTTGGGAATGTGGGTGGAAACCACCTCACGACAATGTTGTCACAGTTGGGAGCCAAATTTCTCAGCTAACATACACTTTAGACACTTTACATTTATGTATTTAGCAGACGCTTTTATCCAAAGTGACTTACATTGAGAGTAAACATCAAGCAGCTAGAGTAGAGCAATTATATAAATGGTTGGATAAAAAGAGAATTCAGTGATGAGACAACCTTAAGTATTATCATGAATCATGATGAGGAAGTACAGGCACGGGTGCATTACTCTTCATCATGTTGTCTGGTCTTGTTTTCCTGCCAGATCTTCTGCAGCTGACTGAACTCCGACTCGGTGAACGCCGCCTGGCCCCAGTTGGTCATTTTATTGGGTGGCTTGCTGCCTGGTGAAAAAAACAGAAGTAAACACAGAACTCATAATTCTTGTTTTTTGTGTGTGTGCGCGTTGGGAGGGGGCGTGGCAATTAATAATAGTGTAACTTTCCACTCAGTCACCTGGTTTAACGAGTTGAAGCAGCCCTTCATGTTTGAAGACTTTGGATTTCCAGTTAACCGTCTTTCTACTCGCCCGTTCTAGTTTCTTAGAGACAGCCTGAAGAGCAAAAAAAGAAACATGTTTTGGATTTATTAAATGTCGTGTATCAAGTATCACTGGAAAAGCCCAAGATAAAAATTGAGCGCAATACATTGTAAGGAACTTCTGCTTTTCATAAACAGTCAGTGGTGCGCTTCTTAAAAGTCAAACACATTTGATCAGAAATTGTCATTTTTTTCCGTAATCTAATAAAAATGTATTTTTCTTACATTTTGTGTACTGGCCAAATTAAATATTTACAGCTGCAAGCAGTAATCAAAGGGCTCAAGCCATCAACCCTCAGCGACCAACATTTTGCACTGTGTTTAAGTGTAAAATTGACAAATTAAACAATGATACCACGACATAAAGTATCAACACCACAAGTTGGCGCTATGATTGAGAATAAATATTGTTCTGTTGTTATTTGGACAAGGTACATCTTTTAATAGTTGTGACATTTGTGAGAAGATTATTATCAATGTTGAATGCTCTATTTTCTATAGCCACAAGGAGTTTGTTAAAAGTATGAAATTAACAAGTGGACATTTTTTTTTCCACAAGTGGACAGGTTTTTGCAGAATATCTGACATTCTGTGCAGTTTGGATACAATCTATATTACATATTTTTAAGTCTTGATACCCTACACATGTGAGCCGAATTTCCTTTGCTTACAAAAAACTGTTAGCGCATATTCAACTTACACGCATTGAATGATGCTATAGAGTCATTGTGCCACATCCACAAGTTCTAACGTGAGCAAAATTTTGTTTTCAAGAACATTTAGGCCCAAAACGCCAACACACCTTTGGTGCTCGAGCCCTAATGATTGGATATTTACATTTAAACATTTGGATAAAGACCACACTTGGTATGAAGGATTCTTTTTGGATCCCCTTTTTTGGATTCTGTTTATCATGAAAAGGCAAATCAAACACCTGCAGGTAGATTCAGATTTGTTTGAGTAACTAAGTGATGCTGCTGGTGGAAAACTGTCCAAAATATCTTCATTCGAATTTGGTGAGTGTTCATCTTTAGTAAACTTGAGATATGGTTTAGCCTTCATGATTCAACAATCATTACTTAGACAGAAACAATGAACTTTCTTGGTTGGATGCTCAAATCACAATCTATGCAGAGCTGTGGGTCAGGCAAATGAATAACCTCAGAAGATTACTCTTGGGGGGGTCAAGAGTCATGTCCTGATAACTTCTCCCAAAGTTTGTTGGTCAACAATTACATGAACCCAGATATATTTTGATTAAATAGAACTCTGTAATCAGGATCAGATATTTATTATGACACTGGTTCAACTGTTGTGCTAGGGTTATATCATACAATATATTGTTATGAAAAGGGAATAGTGTGAGTGATCAAAATATATTTCTAAAACAAAGAAAACTACTATGAAAACTATTTCGAAGACAATACACCAGAGCAAAAACTTTCTTAATATAACTCAATCTAATGATTTTAAATATGTACTCAGAAATTTGTGCTATGATTAAAATAATAGTTTGTCTTGTAAAGTTGAGCAATTTAACAATGGGATCCGTGCATCATCAGGCTTCAAAACCTGAAGCACCCAGTAGTTTGTCCAAGTTATGGCTGAGATACCTCTGCATGACTGCTGTACCTTGTACTCCTCCTGTGCCCCCTCTCTCTGCCTCTTGAGGCTGTCCAGCTGCTCTTGTGCCACTTGCAAAGCTTGATCCTTCTCTGTCCTCTCCCTCTCCAGCTCTTCTTTCTCCTTCTTTGACTGGGACAGCATTGCCTGCTGCTGTATGTGAATCTGTTCCAGCTCAAGCCTCTTGGTCTCCTCCTCCTGCAGCAGCCTGTGAAGATGTTTTCAGTAGTACACTCAAACTAGATGCTTTCGCATTTCTAAAAGCTCCCACTCTTCCATTCACTGGCTAATATCCACACGGAGTAATTTACGGACCGATTCCGCTCCAGAGTTTTGAATGCTTGAAGCTTGAACACACTCTTCCAGTGAATTTTACCTTTCTTGTAGCTTGCGCAGGGCTTCTTCATCCTCTTTGGCCTGCTTCTCATCCTCCAGAGCCTGTGAGAGCTGACGGTACATTTCCTCCAGCTCCTGCATGCGCTGCCAGTACTGCTCCACCTCAGTCGACTTCTCCATCACCTGTTCCTCCATTTGCATTCGAGCCTAAGAAGCCATTACATTCTTTTGTTCAACATGCCTGTCACAACTCATAGTAGCAATGGGCAAAAGAAAAGGTTTCATATTTATTTTTTAAAAATCTAATGTTGAGTCCAAATAAAAATTCATGAATCCCCTAAAAAAGCAGACACATTCAAAACAATTTGAAAGTTGTATTAAAAAAAAACAGGTGCACCTCTCCTAAAACTTTATACACTGTTCCAAACTGTTTTTGTCTTGTTGTGCTTTTTGTACCAGTTTAAAAAAAACAAGCCGAGTCACAAGTCTTGTACTTCCAAGGGTATCCCTTCTTTTCACCACTAGATGGCACTAACAATTAGGTGTTTTTTAAGACTTATCTTATCTTATTTTAATCTTAATCTTTTAAGGTTTTTTAAGATTGTAGTGTTGTAATATTGAACATATTCCAATACATCAAAGACTCCTTGCAAAAGTGTTTTATTGGAACCACTCAACATAAATAAAAAAAACAAACAAATAAAAAAGGGTGCACAAACAAACACTGGTTGCTAATCAAAAGGAAATAAAAGATACTTAACAGCAGAAGACATTGAACTCACTTTATACTTCAAATCCTATCTACAAACTAACATCAGCCCTCGACTCAAGCTTCTCTAGCCAGTCTCTTAGCTCCTGCTTATTCCAGCAGAGCCATCCTAAACTCAGATTGAGCGATCAGTTCTTTGATCCATCTCTGGACCATCTCTGCAGATCCTTTTAATTCTCCTGCTTGTAGCAGGAGTGACCTCCTGCGCTCACCTGTCACCTGACTGAGTCTCAGTGGAGCTCGCTCTCAGCTTAAACTTGACCTTGCACTCAGATGTAACTCCTGAATGAAGCGCTACTCCTCAGGGCGCTCCTCCCATTCACTTAACTCCCATTAAGTACTTTTATTCACTCCCATCCACTCAATCAGCCTAATGTCTCCATAACTTAACAATTAAATAAACAGACAGATATATTCACCCTAAACACATTTTTCATTATAAACAGTACCTTCAACAAAGTACATTATTCATTAATTATTCAAATTTATTCATTGATAGTTTTTAGGGATACTTTATGGCTGAAATGAATGAAGAGTTTGGAAGCCAACAGCATAAAGTGATCTTAGTAAAAATGTAATAAAAAAAAAAACTTGTCAGATGCTAGAGTCAAAGTTCTTGATATGCAGGAACCAATTTTTAAACACCAGTGATTGAACTAAATGTCTTTGGGTCTGAAATCGTACTGCCACCAACAGAAATGGAATCCCCAAGTCATGGTGTGTGGACAGAAGTTACATGTTTAAAAAAAAGTGTGAACAAAATGTACCATTTTCTCTTGGTCCAGGTCTTGTTTGTATTTTTCCAAGAGCTTTCTTTGGGCCTGAATTCTTTTCTGTCCTTCAAAGTCCCCCTTCCTTGTTGCTTCCAACAAATCCTGCCACATAAACCAAAATCAATACCAAGCTAAAAAAAACAACAACAAAAAAGTGTGTGTATAAGTTTAATAAAAACAATTGTTTAGTTATTTTTATGTGCACATTACTGTTCTATAAAGAGTAATCAGCATTGTATTACAACATTATTTATACTGGGGAGTAATGAGGTTAGTAAGTTAATATGAGTTTTTAAAAGCTTCTTTCTTTATTAAACATAATTATACAAACCCCATGTGGTTTGAGTTACAAAAGTAGGAGCTAGTTACTGTAAAAGCTGCCCAAACAGGACGTGTTGCTTCACTGCTCAGGTCTTTCTTTCACAGATCATCTGCACATGATTACTTGTTTTTGAGTAATATTTTTTAAATTGTTCTTAGCGGTTGAAAAAAAATGATTAGTGTTTAATTTAGGAGCTCCAATACGTAAAGGGATTTAAGTGTCAGCAACATTAAATCTAGTTCTATTATTTAACATAGTTAAAAAACAAGGATGTGACCTTTTCGGGAAATATTAAATTGCTGTAAAAAGACACCACAGGGGAATCACACAGGCCCAAAACAGGAACTGACATTAATGTTATTATTAGAGAAAAAGAAGTCTGAAATCATTTCCAAACCTACACATGGAGCAGGTGAAGACTGATCTCAAAAAGTTTTTAGATGAAGTAATAACGTTTTGAGATGCAGGTCACTTCTAAAAAAGCTATTTGTTCATTAATGTTTTACAATCAATAGAATAGAAAAATATTGAAATGGTTAGTTTTTACTGCAATGGACTGGCGACCTGTCCAGGGTGTACCCCCGCCTGTCGCCCCATGTGCGCACGGGCAGACCCCGTGACCCCGGAAGGGAATAAGCGTGTTGGAAAATGAATGAATGGTTAGTTTTTATATATTTTTAAATACACAACACAAAAGACAAAAATGAAAGGACAAAATGGATGATGTTTAGTGACAGTCTGCTTATAATCTGTTCTGTGTTTAATTTCATTAGCACATATTTAGAGTAGAATCCGTGGTGTTGTGTATCCCATGTGAACACATGAAAAATGGTGACTTGGAATAATTTCACCCAAAGTTCCAGGACAAAACTAACCCAGTGCTAAAATTACTTTTTTTTTCTATAACCTTGTCCTGTCCTGCTCAAAAGCCATCACATGGGAGAGTAAATGCTTTGCTGAGTTGGACAGTTTTACTTTCTCCAGGGGAGTAAAACACCTGGTTTGGTGTTTTCTCCTCTGGATTGGAGCACTGAATGTATAAATATTTATTAGTTGTGGTTCCCACGAGTCAGTTTACATTAGTTGTGTCAGGACAAGATGGCGTTGGACTGAAAGGGGGAGTGAATAAGGGATTGGGGAAGGGCGAGGGGGGTTCACGAGTGAAAAAGAAAGTTGGAAGAAAAGAGAAAAAATAAATAAATAAATAAACACCTACCTGAACATAACATATAAGTCCTAGCCAAAACGACTTTAATGTGATCTGTGATAAATGCCTTAATCAGATTTTAAGTTGTTAGTATTTAATTTAAAAATTTGATTCAGTTTATATCTGATAAACTGGCTGAAAACATATGTAAAAAAAATACTTTGGAGATTTTTGGAAAAGGTAGAAGGTTGTATTCCTACACTCTCAGACCATTTTGCAGCAATGTCTGCAATCTTCAATTAACGCTTTATGAGCTTATCAAGCAAGAACTAATGAAAGAAATGGATATGCATAAAAATGATCAGATTTTAATTTAATAAAAACTAAAAGAGAGTTTAAACGCTGTTGGAGACTGGGACTGTACCTTGCTGAGGGCATCTAGCTGAATCTGCAAGCTCTCATTGGCCAACAGAAGCTCCCTCATCTTGTTCTCCAAGATCTCTTGCTCAACTCTCTGCCTATTTCTCAGCTCTCGTCGCTTCTGTCTGGATTCTCGATGGGAAGAGGAAAGACCCTGCCTTATGCGCAGAATACAGTCCTGGATGGCTAATTCACACAAGGTGGAAAACACAATTATGAGAAGAGTTAGGATTTCAGAATTTCCGTGTGATTGATATGTGGTACCTTGAATCCACTCCTGTTTCGCTTTTTTATCTGATGCATTGATCTCAAAGCTTTTCTCAACACCTCTTACAACAAAGAGGTTTTTCTTTCCATCTTTGTCAGGCAAGGACTGCAAAAACATAACAGTTTATATTAGAGCTTGTATCAGAGTGTTTTAAGAAAAAATCTTTTGCAAAGGCAAGACAAGCCAAACCAGGCATCAACTGCATGCAACTCTAAACAGAGAAATGACATGTTCAAGACAAGTCACACGCATGGCCAACAGTGTTTCTGGAAACATTTACATCACAAAAGCATGGAGAGTTTAGAAATTACTCTGAATACGTTTTCCTTAAAGTGTGTTCAAACTTGTAGTTCTGATTGCTTTGTTCCTGGGTCATCAGGGGAAAAAAATTAAGTCCTGGTCTGCTTAGCATTCACACTAGCATTTCTGACAACCAGGCTAATCCCTATGAATGCTCATCATGTGCATGTAATTACAGTTTATTGTAACCAACAAGAAAACCTTTTAATTACTCACTGCACCATTGTGCTCTCGATAAACTCCAAAAAAAGGAAGGTCAGCACTTCGATAGTAGACTCATTTCTTTCTTTTAGAAAAGCAGTACAAAATAAATGTTAGAAATGCTGGCTATTATGAAGGTGTTTGTACTGCATTTTTCTGTCGCACACTTCAATGTCGAATGCAGTGGTGATTTATTCAGTGAGCTCAACAACTGACCAGTCAGTGATCAACAGATTATTTTCTCCAATCCGAAAAAAGTAACAACTTGGCAGACTTTTAGCCTGCTTAGAACCTCATCCAAATTGATATGAAAATAGTGCTGCTAAAGGGTGCAGAACATGGTGGAAAAGCCCCTAAAAGCATGTTGAGTCAAGCTGTGCCAACAAATCAGTGGAAAAGCGGCATAACTGAATAAAAGCAGCAACAATCGCTTTAATCGAAGCCATCTACTTTAAATATAGAGACAGAACTTGCAGACTTTCAACACTGAACCTAAACATGGGTTTTTTGAACTCTTTTTCTGTTTCATTTTTTCTCAAAAATACTTATAATATAAACAGTAATGCTTATTCTATAGTTATTGTGGTTGTTCCATTCACAATATCAGCAAAAACTGGATTCACAAGATTTTTTACATGGAGAGCATTCTCATTATACGCTTTTGGAAATCCCCTGAAATCCCCTCTAAGGCATTAATCAAAACACAAGATTGATATAAGTATGTAAACATTTTGTAAGAATTGTGGAACCCTAAATCATCAGTCATCAGATCAGCAAACATTCTCAGTGTTACCTCAACACAGCAGTTGCGATCAAGAAAAATGCATCCCTTTTGGTCAGCAAGGTCTTCTTTCACATAATAGGACATGTAGGTAAGATGAAGCTCAAACCATCGCTCAGTCCAGTTCTTCCTCTTGTGGCCTTTCTTCAACATGTAACCCTTGACGAATGGAATATTTATTCCTTGTTATTGTGATATTTCTATTAGTTCCTGTTTATTCAACTCCAAACATAAATGAGAAAAATGTAATGCAAATGTACAATTCCATGACTATATTATACAAAAGATTCAGTTATTATTGTAAGGTCGTCAGTTTCGTAATGTCATCTGCTGAGTTCCACCACTGTAATGCGATAGAAATCTGTTCAATATGGTTATGATTTACGATGCCACTAGTTCGGTTGCAAATATCGTTTCAGTTTGATTCTGATTACTATTGGTTGATCTCATTATTCCAGTTGGATTATGATTGTGGTGACATCAGGTTAGTAATGATGATATCCCTTCAGTATGGGTAGAATCAGGATCTAATGAGAGGACTGGATCAATCATCATGATATTGATGTAACGTTTAAATGTTCATGTGTGACCACTATTTTGTAATGCAAATGTTCAGTAAAGTTATTATGCTTAAATCCTAGTTCTAACCCTCCCACTAACACCAACTCTAAAGTCTTCATCGAAATAGAAAAGATATCGTCATTACATTGTGGCATCAACGTACTGCAGTCCGCAGCGAGGAGTGCTTGGATTTAAATTGTTCTATGAGTTTAATTACGAAGACATCTGTTCAGGAAGGATAATGACGTCATTGATGTATTTTTGGTACGCAGAGGATTTTATTGCTTCATTTTAGTTTTGTTAGAAATTACGACAATATCTGTTCATCACCGGGCTGTCATCAATTTAGCTATGTAACAATTGAATGTGTTAAAACAAAGATGTTATCTGTTTACTTTAATAACAAATATGATGTCATCTGACTATTGGAATTACATTGCCCTTCATTACAGAGTGTGATTTCTGAATACCACAGCACCCGATGATCTTTGAAAACATGCATCAGGGGAGGGGTTTGGTGTAACACCTGCATGCATTGATAGATTTTGTACTGATATTTCCCTTTCCTGCATGATTGAGCAGAAAGGCTTAGAACTTAGGAGCATTCACAGTGCTTAAATATTAAAAAAAAACGGCAATTTAAACCAGTTTCCTTACCTGCTTGATAACATCCATTACAAGTTCCTGGTAGACCTCATTAATCGCCACAGAGACAGTCTGAGGATCAATGCCCTTGGTGAAATTGCCCAAATCAATAAGCTCAATCAGCTCCCATGCATTCAGATGACTTTTCTTTGCATTGAGTTGCGTTTTGTATTCTTCAAATCTTCCCTCGTTCCAACTGCAGCCCATCGCTCCCAATAGCTTCCGCAGGAAATACTCAAGCTGTTTGAATATTGAAATACATGACTCTCACTGGAAAAACGACAAATGATAAAGTAGTAGAAGTGAAGAAAAATGGACCTCTTCAATGACAATTATAAGTGGATATTTGTCTTCAGACAGGAAGTTGAAGATACACCAGATTTTGAATGCATCAGTATCCGACATGAGCAGATTCTTGTTATTGATGTGCTTGGGTGCAGACAGAGTCCAGCACATATTATTCAGCTCAACGAAGTCAAAGTTGGGCTGAATCTGTCATTAATACAAACAAACAAAAAACACTATATTACATTATTACTCGAATAGAGGCAGTAGGCTTTATAGGAGTCTGCATAAAACAGTGAAAGCTGACTCCAGCCCACAAGAAGGAATCTGGTGCTTGTGAACATCATTGTTTGGTTGTCCCCTTGTCAAACTCTTGTAAAATTTCACATTTACCAAATTTAATTAAGCATTCATCCAGAACTATATTTTACTAATTACCTTTTTATTCTTTGTAAATTTCTTTGAAATACAGCTGTATGTGAAAATAATGAAACTTGCATGGCCTATACTTGACCATTGTGATGATGTTAGTCAAAAGGGCAAAAGATTGTACCAAAATGTACCAAAGTTCTTTAGACCAGCAAAAAAATTCAGTAAATGGACTGGTTTGAGCTGTCTTTTTGTAAAGAGAAAGTATGAGGAAGTGATCACCATCCCATCAACATTTCAGAAAGAGAAAACAATGTGAAGAAGCAGGAGTACACAGAAGTGCACAAAGCATTTTTAAATGTATGCAAGTAAAGAAACCATTCATTTTTTAGGCATAGCAATGTCTTAATATTTAATTGGGGGGAAGGGGGTTTGCCTAAACACTGTTTATTTCTATTTCATACTGCAAAAGATCATAATGAGACTCTAAAAACATTGAAATTTAAATAGTCCCATGCCAGAAATCTAAAGAAACATTCATAAGCAGAAAAGGAAATAAAAGCTGGTGAGTAACAAGTCTCAATGCTCATGAGTCATAAGTGTCTGCTAAGAAACATTTCATTCACTGGAAGAAGAAAACCTTATTTCCAGAAGTCTGATGCCATTACTGTTCCATTCTACATCTTTATTTAGACATTTTTACTTCGTGTTTGTATAATAAATTTAAATTGAGGATGTGTAAAAGAAACTTTAGTTCCTTTTATTTAACATTTTTTGTTGTTTTTTTCTTCAAACACACTGCTAAAAATAAATATGCATGTGTATTTCAGGGGGGTTCAAACTATGACGATACTGAAATACATGACATTTCTGCTTTTCGTGATTCAGAGCTGTAATCTTTCAGTCAAAATATAAAGTATCCACCACCACCACGTGCTATCCTTCTCTGGTCCCGCCCACCATCTGACATGCTGCACACACCTGACACTGGGGCTAAAACCCCCCTAGTGGCATGCATGAGAATTTCCGTTGTTTCATGGATCATGGCGGCAGTATCAACAAAAGGGCTTGGTGGTTGGAAACAACAGCAATTCCACTGTTCATCTACACACCCGAGGAACAGAAGATGTTTTTATCTGTGTTTCAGTCAATCATAGTAAGCTAATAGGTCACTGCAACAAACGTTAGCTAATGAAGTTAGCAGCCTTTTTTGGAAAGGAGTGATGTGCAAACTTTA
This sequence comes from Danionella cerebrum, assembly GCA_007224835.1. Taxonomy (NCBI): domain Eukaryota; kingdom Metazoa; phylum Chordata; class Actinopteri; order Cypriniformes; family Danionidae; genus Danionella; species Danionella cerebrum. The sequence goes on along the minus strand of SRMA01026495.1, from coordinate 139,429 downwards.
AGCTTGGTATGAATTAATCTTGCTAATTCTCCCCAAAATTTGTATTTATTCAATGTAAACAAAGACCGGTTTTAACGAACATTGAAAGAATGTCTCTTTAGATTGGTATTTTTTCCAATTCATTTGTGACCAAAGTGTTTGGGGGAATTTATTCTTGATTTTATTTTTCAAAACTTAAAAATTTTCTTCACGCTTTTAAATATATAAGTACACTTTCTTCCTCCATTGCTCTTATTTTGGGCATACATATGTTTATTACAAAAAAAATAAATAAATAAAGCCGCAATTGCCAAATTAAGAATGTTTTGTTCTTGGCTTTTTTAAAGTTAGGAATATCAATTCCATTGTGTTAACACTTCGTTTTGCATCATCATTAGTATATCAAACATGTGTATGTGTAAATGGAGTTTATTTACAAATATGTGTGCATTTGTTTTTTACCTTGCTAAGAATGAAGTTATTGAGGTAGGGCATGTACCCTTGTTTTGAGACGGGTCCTTCATCATCATCTTTAAAGTCCTTCTCCAGGGCAGATGTGTTGTGAGGTATTTTCAGTATAGTGCACAGATTATGAGACAGGACCTGTTGACAGACAGACAGCATGGCTGAACAATAATTGAATTAACATTTTAGTTTGCATTTTAAAAGCAGCCTATTTGCTATATTCTATTGAAGCTCCAGGAGGGAAAAAACTTTGAAAAAAAATCAATTTAGATCAAATAAAATGTCAAATATTGATTCAACCATATACATCAACACTGCCACACACGCCTAGATGAAGATGAATTTTACATATTTTAATAAATCAGAAGTGAAACCCTTATAATATACATGTTTATTATACTTGTAGTGTAAAAGGTCAAGCATTGTGTTTCTTTAAATATAGATGTTATGGCTTACACATAATTAAAGGCCTCTAAAAAATGTAAAATTCTGCATGTAGTTTTCCTGAGCTATTAAATGGTCTCCCAGTCTGAATCATGTCAAATGTATTAATATAGGATATTAAGGCAGATTCTTCAAAGCAGATTCCTAGAAAGAGCAGTCTATTGTAGATGACAAAATATGAATAGTTCCCGTATGAACACGTTGTGAGGGACAGAGTGGCAGAGTTAAACGCTAAGTTATATTATGAGTACATAGTCATCTAATGTCTTTATAGGTGTTCAGAAGAAAGTCATTAACACCATCCACAAGGAGGGTAAGCCACAAATAGACATTTCAATTAAAAGTAGTACCAAAATGAAAGTTTAAAAGATGTCATTTACTTCTATTACACGCACATTGAAATTGGTCATGTAAATTGTGAGCGAAAGCCATAGACTATAAAAAATATGGACGATGTGACACCACCTAGTGCCTTTGGGCTAATATGAAACCAGCACGGAGCCATTGAGTGGCCATTCCCCCTGATGAGGAGGAAACCATCATGGTCCACCTCGAGTCTGGCTCACACACGCAGCTGTTATATACAATATATTTTATAATTCTAAACAAGAATTTGAGAACAACTTGTCAGAATTTGATCTTTGGCAGTCTGATAAAAGTGATAAGTCTGCTCTGTTCAGTGTACCCGTCACTCACATGGACCCCTCATTTTTTTTAGTCATTAAAAAATCATTAAAACGGCTGTGTAAATAACGTAAAAAAAAGGGAAATCATTCTGCAACTAGCCCGATGGGGGCGCTCGTCACGGTTTGGCTTCACTCCGCCGGCCATGTGAGACACACTTAAGGAAAAACCTTTTAAGAATTTGGGAGAGCTTCACAAGGAGTGAACTGAGACCGCACTCTTCAAGCCCACGCCCTGCTCGACGTAACAACAAAGCAAAAGGATTCCCATCAAATATATTTTCAGAACCCTGACATTTTCATTTATTTATGAAAAATCTAAATATATAGTTTCCCTTTCTGAAATTAAAGACCAACAAAATATAAAAAAAATAATATATTTCTGATATGCAAGTAACTTTTTGCATTAGCAGACACACAGTGAAATACGCGGAACACCATTTCCAGCGCCTTTCTCTTCCTCCAATGTGTTGGTGCTGCTCGAACAGGTGCGAGCGCTGTGATTGCAAGAGTTTTGAGTAAAGGAGTCTTACCTTCAACTGGGACTTGAATACTTTCCCGTTTTTGTCGATATCGAGAGCAGTAAACGCGTACCATATAGGTTTTAGTATCTCGTCTCGAGAAATCATATTTGAAAGGTGTCAGAGAGCCCTCAAACTTGTCACTCGCCTGAACCTTTCGTTCTGTCAGTGATACGCAGCAGCACCAGCGGGGTCACGTGACTACACCCTGTTTCTCATGCGTGTGCTTTTTCTACCCTGGTGTCATTCCATCAGTAAACGTCCTATCAAAATATCCAGTCAACAATTGCTTTATCTCGAAACATCATTTAGAATCTATTTATAGCCTAAGATTTTTTTTTTTCAAAATTGTAATAACTAATATCTTAAACAAGAGGAAAATATTGACAAGTTTTTTTTTTAAGTTATTTAGATATAGTGTGATGATAATGAACCACTCATTTATTATGAGATATTCCTTTCCCTAACCCAGGAAAGAAAATAAGTTTTCAAAACCAGAATAATAACAATCTAATTAATTTCAGTTTCTTCTCCAAGCCTGGATTCCTGGATTTTAAAATTGCCTCTATAGCCATGTTACAGTGGAAGACAATATTATTATCCCCCAAACCACTTTTCACCTCTGACAACATGCATTTAAATGCACTTTAAAATGAGAAAAATCATCTATTCTTTCACCATTTATTACAGATATATTCTGATGAAACAAATTACATGATCTAACTTGGTCAAATTGATGGGAAGATGAATGCAGTATGGTATCAAAGAATAAATGTGCATTATCAGCCCGGAAGCACGACAACGATCCAAAACACCAGAACAAAGTAAAGGTTCAGGAGTGGCCATCTCACTCTCCTCACTTCAATATATCTGGGGAGAACTCCAACGTGCAGTTCATGTAAGACAGCCAAAGAATTTACAAGAGCTGCCAGAAGAATGGGCTGCTTTACCAACACATCCACCTCAAGAGATTTCAGACCGTCATTGATGTCAATGGGGGATTATAAAACATTACAAGTTTGATGTGTGTAAACTTTGGATCAGGGTCAGTTGGAAAGTTTGAACCGAGTAAACACTGTTGTTTGACAGTAAATGGCTTCACCCAACCATTAACTATGAGTATAAAGAGTGTTTTAAATTCCTGTTAGTTTTTTTGATTACTTATGATAAATTATGATAAATACAAAAGTTGACAACTTATGATAAATACTTAAAAGTATTCTACCTACTACCAACACAACCGTATTCTACCTATTGTAGCCAAAAGTCTAGACCTCCTGTAAACCCATAGCCTGTATTAGTCTATAAATAGATGTGTTGTCATGCATGTGCAAAGGTAGCAGGAATTTAAACCATCAACAGACACATTCATAGACTTGATGCCTTGTGTTTAAAAGTGAAGCTCTGAGAGTTTTACTCTACTTCTGGTGGTTTCCCTGAGTCCTGGAAAAAAAACGGTTAAATAAAATGAATTCCAGAGTGCTAATACTTATTAAAAATATACCAAGAACATTGAATCTGCCAAAACTATGAAAGCAAGTCAACTTACAAACAAGTTTTAGATGTCAGCATTGGTCTTCATGTGGGTTTTCTTGAGGAACAGAGATTTAAAGATGAGATTTCTTTATAGAGTAAATCTAGCTTACAGTACTTATTTCTAAACTGGTTCCCTGCAATTTTTTTTAAAAAAAAAAGAGAGATATTATTGAATGTTGAAAACTGGTGAGCAGTGATTTGTGGTATTGGTGAGCAATATTTAGGTGATCTTGTGCACACTTTGTTAAACAATGTTAACCCCATTCCTTTGCCTGATCCCAATGTGAAGTTACAAATCTGAATATAAAACTTTCGTTTGCTGCCATGTTCAAGTTCACCTTGAAGCATTTTCAAAACCTGAAAGACCTGCTAAATTATGAAAAAATGCTCAACGTCACATTTGCCGTGTGATTTGCAGGTTTATCTTCCTGAAGTGTAAAACAGAGCAGCACACTAAGCATCAAGTTGTTCTGTTTATTAAAAAAAATGCAAACAGGTTTCAGCAGTTTAGGGATTACATCACAAATTCATAAATGCTCAGCTGGAGCTCTGTGCAGAGTTGGGGAATGATACTGGGGGATGATAATAAAATCTCTTGACATGATCACTAATCAAACTGAATCCTGTCTGAAGACTTGGTTCATTAATTGATGATTTCTGCTGCTTCTCCCTGCAAAGAAGAAGCGATTCTCAGAGCTTCCTCCAGAGACGTCTGTTCATTGAGCTGCAAAAGAGAACGCAAGAGAGAATTTAAATATGCCGTGAATTTAAACATTTCTATGACCTCTCAACCTTCCTTTACGTTTTTCTGTTAGCATCTTGCCATTTTCCTGTGTAACAAACAATGTATGTTTAAGGGTGGTGTTTCCCAACCTTTTTCACATTGCAAAATAGACTATTGCAGTCATTTATTTTCATGAACTGGTGCTCAGGAAATGAGTCATTCTCAAATTTCTAGGATTTTCTAAGAAAATTCATTGGATGAGTCTCAAAAATCACAAAAAAAACTATGTATTGACATTGTGGTGTGCTATAGTTCATTCAATCTGACAGAGTGTTTGCTATTTTACAAACAAAATGTCCTGAAATCTCACTCTCTAAATATTTGATTATAGCGAGGAGAGGGCTAAAAATGTAAAAAAAACAAGAAAAAAATAAAAAGGAATCAGCGTTTTCCATCACATATTTGTAACAATTTGTGATTGTTACAGGGCTGTACCTCAAGGGTTATGAATATTTTTACATTGCACAGTATCGTATAATAAATAAGTTACCTGAACAGCGATCTGTGTACCATTAGACGTAGCCAGAAGAGTAATGGGATGGCTGGACAACCTCTCTTGTGTGTTCCTGCCTGATAAGTCAGGCATCATAATAGTCATCTAATAAAGGAAGAAAGAAAAAGCAGGCAAATGAGTTCACAGCTGGTTTGAGCATTTTGGAAGCTAAAATAAGACATAAGACAAATTAGTTGAATTAAAAAAAAATCCTGTATAGGGCTCTGCCGCTTTCTTTAACTGTAGTCATTTGCACGATGGCAGTCAGAACATGCATACACAGGCTGACCGTAAACAACAACAGTATTTCAAAATAAAGAAAACAACCAAACTGTCCAAGTTTCACTGCCTTTAGAATCACATGACCTTAAGTAGCATCCCATTCTTTATCCATAAGGTTTAATATGGCATCAAAACAAGGGTCTCAACACCTCAAACCACTTTAGTATGCACTGGTCTCTGTTCACTGAAGACTGTTAGTTGAGACTGTAAATTGTGCTCCCAATGTTTGAAACTGCCATCAACAAAGTTGAGAAGGAGCAAATAATTTATATACTGCTCTATAAATCACAAACAGTCAGTGAACAACATGTACGAGAAAATGAGCAGTGGTTAGAACATGTCTATTTCCCGAAAGCAGCTCCTTACTATCCCATTAATTCAAGAAAGACTCCCACCTTTCCCAGAGATTTTCAAAAATGAGGTAAGAAAGCAACTTGCTGAGACTTCAGGGTGTTGTGACACTTTAAAGTTCTTCTAGGAATATTATTCACAAGGAAACATTTCCTATAGTGTACTTTTAAAAAGTGGAGAAGATCACAATGAAATCACTGGAAATCAAAACATACAAGGACATGTACAAACCTGTCCTCCAGTCCCATCCACAGTCACTGAATGTGCCTCTGCAGAAGCCAGAATTGATTCAGAGTGAGGGATGGTGATCATACCACCATCTTGAGTTACCATTGTGATTGCATTTCCAATAGCCTGCCAAAAAAGAAAGTACATGAGTATTTACTTACTTATTTCTAAAAACAAGGATCATCCCATAGAACGCAATGTCAATGTAATGAAAACTGGCGGAATAGTAGACAGGGTTTGAAAACTCAGCAGACAGAAAAGTCAAGAGTGCCATCAACCGTTCAAATGTCAAAGCACAACTGGCTACCACAGCCTAAATAACTATTTTCTTAGTCAACATGTACTAAATAACTAAGGAAAACAAAAAAAAATTAATTTGCTGCTGATGAAAAAAGCCATTGTGGACAATTTACACTGCATTTCAAAATAAGCTTTGTATGGTGTGTTTTAATGGTTATGTTTAATCTTTTGTTTATTTAATGGAAATCCACCACAGTTTTCTTACTGAAAAATACAATTGTTTTAAAATTGGAAAAAAATTGCCCCTGGAAATAAAAAATAAAATCTAGAATTCAATGTTTTGCCTTGATCTCTTGCAGCACTGAAACACACACAATGACATACACTTTTATCAGTTTAAGTGTGGAGATGGAGACTTTCAATCCATGAGTGAGAGTGAACAATAATGATGAGGCTAATAATGAGGTGCTCCTCCTGAACCTCATGAAAAAAACACCATTGGATGTTATGAAAACAGCTGGTGCATTTGTGATTATAGTTTTTACTTTTAAGTATAAAGGAAATCCTATTCATATGACGGCTCTTTGCTTCAACTTGTTATCAAACATGAACTTTATTGCTGCTTTGAAACAGTGGCCACTAGTGGTGAAAACCGTATTGCACCTTTAAATAACTGTTGAATGTAGACACAAACCTGTGACGTTCCATCCTCTGTGATGAGTGTAACATGCTGGTGTTCAGCAGTGATCTCTGAAGTCATTTCAGGAGGGTTTTCAGGGTTCACTGGGACAACGTTGAGGGATGGGTCATCTATAGCCTCTATTTTATAAACAAAAGTTTATTCAATAAGCATTAAAATATTGTTTTATGCTGCACTGGTGCTGGTCATTTGACTAAAACATAAAATGTTGATTTATTTCTGTAATTCCGTTTAAAAAGTCCTTGAGGTACAATGCTCCTTTTGCCTGATTTTCCACGGCAAAGCGACGTCAATCAGTCTGTAACACAGCTCGGGTTTTATATGAGTCTAAGTTCTCTGACATGAAGTACCCTAAAACCTCCTGGTAGACCGCTACTTTGACCTTGGACCTCAGAAAACATAGTGGACCAACAGTAGCAGATTAAATCATCACTGACTGGAAACTTTATGCTGGGACTCATCAATCTGGATTCTGTGTTTCTCCTCTCTTCTTCCAGACTCTGGGACCTTGATTTCCAAAGCAAATGCAAAATTTACTTTCCAGGCACTTTTGTCTTTAAATCAGGCGAGAACCTCCTGATCCTGTCTCCTGTTCAAGAGTGTCTTGAAACAAGGAATACAGCAGCATGCATATGTTTGATTTGGGTGGTGGTTCTTGAAGCAATGACTCCAGATGCAGTTCCATTTTTGTGAATCTCCTCCACATTTTTGAATGGGTTTTGTTTCACAATCCTCTCTATGGTGTGGTTATCCCCATTTCATTTACACTGTTTCCTAGCATGTCTTTTCCTTCCCTTTGCCTCTCTATTAATGTGCTTAAAAACAGAGCTCTGCCTCTTTTGGAATGACATTTCGTGTCTTGCCCCCCTTGTGCAAGGTGTCAATGGTCGTCTTCAATATGGAATCTTTTTTACATTTTCAAAGAAACAGAATTTGGAATTTTTATCAGTTCTCAATTTAATCATCAAATTAAAATGAATAAACATTTGATAATATTTTAATGGAATTACATAAATAAACTTTTTAATTATATTTATAAGACCAGGACCTGTAGATAATTTTCAAACTAACCTGAAGGGGGTTCAAAATAGCCCTGTGACTCCTCTTCGATGGGCTCTGAGTCATTGTGTGCGGTCCGCTTGTGTAGCATCAAGGTAGATATCTGCTTGTATGTCTTCGCACAGTGATTACACTTGTTGGGTTTGCAAGGAGTGTGCACTACATTGTGCTTGTAAAGGCTTGAATACTCAGTGAATCGTTTATCGCAGCCGGGGACCATGCAAACATACGGCTTCTCACCTGCAAAAAAAAGAGCGAGCGTCAGATATTTCAATGCAGCATCTAGGCTGTAATGTATTGCTGGTTTATCATACTTTAACTCCTCCTAGAGATTTTATCTGTTTATCTCCAAACTCCATCAGTTTTATCTTAAGCCATGTTAAACCGCGACGTTTTTTCACTTCGTTAAACTGTGTGTGCACAGCGCCCATGAAAAGTCGCTATGAATTTCGCAATAAACAGCAAGTTGTTTAAACTCAGCTAAACAATGTCTGATTGGTCCAAAATTTACCTATTTTAGCAGGACTGTAAACAAATCTAACTATGTATCCACAGTGTAAACCTGTTCCAGCCACACCCATCAAACCTGGACTTGTTGGACCATTTTCAAGATTGTTTACCCGACTGGATTTGATGCTTATTGTAAATAGATTTTTGTATATATGTATGTTGGGAAGTAGGGAGTCTGATTTTCTTTCATTTGTTTTGGTTTTCCATCAGGTTCCAGAGGTATGATTATCATTATGTCTTGAACTTTACTTTTGTTTTGGTTGTAAATAAATTGTTAAAGCGAGTTTGGAACCCTGTTCTCTTTCATGTTTGCCTGACCAAGACCTAAACAAAAGAAAGAAAATCATAAACTACACCAGACTCCCTACTATACATTTATACAAACATCTATTTACAATAACCGTCAACTCCAGTAAGGTAAACAATCTTGGAAACGGTAAAACAGGCAGTGGTCAACAAGTCCAAGTTACATAAAAATCTATAATGAACACACAGTCTTTCCAAACACAAACAAGTGAGCATGGAAGCTGGTTTGATGAATGGTGACGGAGGCTTATGTAGAGGTGGGGGATAATTGGACACCAGTCTAATTCAGCCAATGGGACCTTCCAGGTCTGATTGGTGGGTGGGGCTGGAACAGGAACCAAGGTGGGGGTGAAAATGAGTAGGTGTGACCGGGGCAGTGATGATAATTCAGCTCCAAAAAGTGAACACACTAAACAGGCCTAAACACTAACAAACTTATTGGTTGTAACATAAGGTAATTCTTTTTGAAAAATGGCCGAACAAATAACAGAAAAAAAATATATGGACAATACATGACAATTTTGGATGTGGTTTTCATTTGTAAATTGGCCTGTATTGTTCATTCATTTTAGGACCCCTGGCTGTAGTGCATAGTGCAACAAAATGGCCGCCGTGAGAAGAATGGCCCTTTGACACCTGCTTGCAGCTTTAATTTATAACGATATTAGCAAAAATTTATAATAAAGAAAAGTGTATAAATGCTATAGTCAACCTCAAGGAACCTTTTTGTAAAAGTATATCTTGATTGAAGAGACTTAACAGCACCTGTGTGGATCCGGATGTGGTTCTTGTAATTCGTTGCGCTTGCAAAAGCCCGGCCGCAGCCAGGTTCTGGGCAGTGATATGGTTTCTCTCCAGTATGAGTGCGAATATGGACCTTACAAATGTTTGAGGTAGTGAAAGAACGACCACAGCCCGGAATAGGACACAGAAATGGCTTCTCCCCTAAAAATACATTGCTTGGTTGAGGCAGGATTGTAGTTTGGTAGGTTTGAAAAATTTGTCAAGTTCATGTAGAAAGATAAACGAGTAAAATTTAGTACCTGTGTGGATTCTGGTGTGCTTTTGAAGGTCCCCTGAAGTCTTGAAAGATTTTTTACAATGCACCTCCGGACAGCAGTATGGTTTTTCACCAGTGTGAGTCCGTATATGACTTTTCAAACCATAACCTTCAAGAGAAAAAAAAATCATATCAAAGTTTGAGCCTCCATTTTTGTAATCGTTAAAAACATTGTGTAAAATGATTAATAAAGGTCTATTTGCAATGGTTGGGTCCATTTTTTTGAAGGGGGCCAAAGCAAAACCAATGGTGTAAAACCCTATTGCTGTCCAAGTAGAAAGCAATAGGGCTGTGTTTTTTCTTATGACGAAAGAGACACTGTTACTTCAAAACATTTGGAACAAACCAAAAGCAGGCTAGAATTTGAGGTCAATTAGATCAACATATAGATCTAAGCAGCTCCAATTCGCAAAACAGGACGTAAGCTATGGTCATCCGCTTCATCCGGACCTGGTTCTTCCTCCAGCTCTAAAGAGGGAATACTGAAGCATTCTCAGACTAGCCTAGACCCATCCAGCCTGTCCCAGAGACCTCTCTCCAGCAAGACATTCCTAGATCACCTCTCTTGATGCATCTGAAATAAATGCAGAGAAGTGGTGCTTCCTGGTGGACAGAACATCTCTAAGGGATGCTTTTGGGGTGTTAGGGAAACTCAAGTTCTCGCTGGAGTGCGTGAAGCTAGATGACTGGAAGCATCTGCTCTCTTTGCGCAGTCACGTTATCGAGTGTATGTAAACCGAACTATGGCAAACCATATATCGTTGGAAAGCTCATCTCATTGGCTAAATGACCCATCCATCTGCTTTGAGCTTAATTGTGACTGGTTGGCTGTACACACTTGTGAAAAAACAAGGACCCACATTGACATTCTCTCTCAACGAGTGGCCAGGTCTTGTTTACTGGCTTGCTGATTGGCCAATACTGGTCACAGGCTAAAAATTGAGGACTATTTATTCTTTTGTAGCAAACGAAAAGTGAACAGTTGTGCTTTTGTGTCTTTTTCTTGTGATAAACACGTTTTTTGAGTACCAGCTTGGATGCATTTTATACATCGGACTGTTACAAGTACAATGGTATGAGACACTCGATGATTCAGTGGCTGTAAACGTGACATCATAAAAGGTAGGCGTCATTTTGCTTTGTTAGGACTCTTTACACAAACTGACTGTTATTGCTGTGGTGTGTTAAACCTTTAATGCTTTATAACGCCTGAAACATGAGAAATTCAGCTTTCAAATGATACATAGTTTGTCAAACTTTATTTAAAAAGAGCGGGTGCAATTATGCGATCTTTCTGTAAGTGTCAATTTCTGGCCCCGGGAGCATGCCCTCTGGTCTACAGATTATGAGGAGTAAATTATCGATTGGCCAAAAGCATGTTTCGTTAATAATTTGGTGACAGAAATTCTAAAATGGGAAATACTGTGCACTAGTTTTATTGTGTAAAAAAATGTTTTATGAAACCGATTATAAAATCTTCTCCTTTAGTTTTTTACCTGTCGCAAACTTCCTCCCACAGCCAGGTAAATCACAACAGTAGGGTTTGTCACCTGTGTGCGTTCTTTCATGCACCTGAAAAATAAAATCTTCATATAGTCTTAAATCATTGACGTCAGTTCAAAACCTCAAGCCACACAAACCTTCAGATGATTTGCTGTGGTGTAAACCTTTCCACAGCCTTCATAGTTACACTGGAAGGTTTTCTCTGCTGGAGGCAGAACAGTACGCTGCGTTCCTTGACCCTGAAGAACGATCTGAATGGAAGACGAACACAACTTAACTAGACATTCACAGCAAAAACACTTGTTTCATGAAAACCAATTAAATCACCTGCATCTCCACCAAACTTTGAGGATCGTTGCTGATTAGCTCAGAGTTGTACGATTCCATTTCCTCAATCTGCAAATGGGATTAATCAGAATTAATATGAATAATACTTGACTGCACAATTGTGAAAACAAACAGGAATTGAAGGTTGCTAGTCTTATCGCATTCTGCAGAACAAAAATATTTGCAAAAACTACCAAAATAAATATCAGGGGAAAGTAAACAGTTTGTGCATTTAGTCAAGTTACAGCCACAAACTAAAATATATCTTTCAGGCCCCGTGGTGTAGTGGACGGTGATTTGAACACATATGCATCCCGATCCCACAGTCTCTCCCAAACCTTCCCAATCTCTTTACTACATTGCTTCCTGTCTCTCTGCACTATCCCATAAAAAAAATCTAATAAAGCAATTGGCACAAAAATAAATCTTTAAAAAGCCACTTTGTGTTGGTCTGTCAATGAAAAACACCATTTCACGCCATTCATATTTTGTTTAAACATGAAAAATCTCACACAGAGATCGAATACTTTATTTCAATGTTTAATATTATGTATTGTGTATTTTTTTAAGATACATTTTTGAGGCTTTTTGTGCCTTTATTCTAAACAAACAGGATACTATTAAGATATAAAGACAAGTGAGTAAACAGAGGGGGGAGGAAGGCAAATGACATACAAAATAATTAAATACAAATCTCAGTAATATGTCAGCTGTACCAAAATAGCACACCATTCCTCAATAAGCTGCAGGATTTTATGAATAGTTTACCCTAATAGAACAAAGCATTATTGAGTTGAAAAGGTCTAAAAATGTAACGATGATAATAAAAAAATGGCATTTATAAATTAAGTGTTGTCCAGCACTCACAATATAATGAAGTCACCCAATAATGATTCAATTACTTAGCCTACTAACAGTTTAAATTTCACATCAAATAATTTTAAAGTGTACCTTGGTTGTGTATTCCTCTAAGGCATTGATGGTTTCTTGGTCCATGTCTGCTTCTGCTGTTAAATCGGTGACAGTACCGTTGGACTGGATGGCCAGAATGGTGTTGGGTTGTGACACCTGAACAGCCTGTTGAATAAAGGCAGTGGAGCCATCCTCTAACTGAACTGCCTGCAGGGTGCTGGGTTCATACGAGTCTGTAGATGCATTAAAATGACAAATCGGCTAGCAATCAAAGTAAGGCAGCACAGAAAATAACTCAACAAGAGAGCTGCAATAACTGCTTTGCATGAACTATAACAAACGGACATGGACAAAACGAACTGTTACTATGACTTATGCGTTATGCTCAGGTAGGTATTTATATATTTAATTTTTTCATTTACAGTTTTTTTTATTATTATTATAATTTTTTTCTTTCTCTACTTTTCCTCTTCCTTTCTTTCTTTTTCACCCGTGTACCTTCACCCTTCCCCAATCCTTTATCCACTCCCCCTTTAAAGTTAAACACCATCTTGTCCTGACACAACTAATGTAAACTGACTCTCGGGAACCACAACTAATAAATATTTACACTCATTTAATGTTTCAATCCAGAGGAGAAAACACCACACCAGGTGTTTTACTCCTCTGGAGAAAGCAAAACTGTCCAACTCAGCAAAGCATATACTCTCCCATGTGATGGCTTTTGAGCAGGACAGGACAAGGTTAAAAAAAAAAAAA